>VDFB02338908.1:0-63162 GCA_007258455.2 Sequoia sempervirens | reverse complement strand
AAATTTATTTCTATAAGAGACTTCATAAAATTTCAAATCTTATCGTTGTCAAGCCTGGATGTTTCTTCTTGAAAAAGATTTGAGTTTTCATCTAATCTTCTGAATCTAAGGGTTCTCGTCCTTGAGTTTTCAACTCCAAAATTCATACAAATAAAATTAACTAATCATAATCCTCTAAATAAACTTCACATATCACTTTATTCAGTCTTCCATAACTTCTCCATATTTCTTGAAAAACCATATTTACTATTTAATTTTGAATCCTTATTTCCCCCAAAAAAAGACTTAAAATTTTTAACTTTTCTGAATATAAGTCACTTTTTACAAAATAGTTAAAATAATTATTTTAATTTATCTTCTATTTTCTATTTCTTTGAAAATTTAATTAATTATTTAATTACTAAAATATTTTTGCATCAATAATTGAAATTGTAAAAAATATAAAACCCTAAACAAAAATGATATCTGACAGTGCCAAAATACTCATGTGCTCCTTATAACATCAAACAATCCCTCTTGGCATGATTGATGATCACCGAAAAAGCCAAAGCTACATTCGATGTTGTCATGATTGAAAATGGGGACATTACATTTTATTGCTTTTCATGACCTGTTTATACTTTCACAAAATCACTTTGGATTTTACCAACACTTAATCTTATGATACCTACTCCCTTCTCTTTTCTTTCCCTCTTCAAAACACCTATTTATCCTCTTGCAAGACCTCTTCGCTTAGTTTAAACACAAGTTTACACATCTTCTTAGCCTCTCCTAGCTTCTAGCTTGATCCAACACCACTCATCATTCCTAAGCCTCTTCTACCACTCACCATATCTTCTACTATCATCTGGTTTTTCCAAAACCACCATATTTTTTCCCCAACACCCCATCCTAGTTTCAAACACCTAGTTTTCCCTTCATTGAAACCTTATTTGCTACCCATTAGTCAATAGTTACTCTAGTACCTAATCTCCCCCACATGTACTATTGACAATATACACATCTTATCCATTCATTGCCTTTATCCCTTACCCAACATTAGTAATACTATATAACTTAAATAATCCACCTCATCATTAGTATCATTTGATCGCATAACCTATAGCCTACTCCTATTATCCATAATGCTCCATTGTTTGCCATCACTCATTTACCCCTTAGTACCCATTTTGTCATAAGATACCCTTCCCTCATTTTCCCCATTTTTAGTTGTTTCCCATTATATCCTTAATTTTTTTATTTCCTATGATTCCCACACCCTTTGATGTAGTCATTCCATACCCTAGATCACCCATTCTCACTTCCTATTCATTCCCACTTTCATAACATACACCTAATCCTTAATCAAACATTATTACTTTGTCCCAACACTTAACCTTGCCTTCCCTACACATTATCCTCCTCATCTATTCTTCTTAACACACATCCTAATATCTCAAACACTTTACTAAACTTTTCCAACACTTATTTGAGCATATTATCTTCACTTTCCCCTTCCTACCACACTTGACTATCCTTATTCTTTCCCATGTCTCCTTGTCACATAATGAAAATGAGGAATAAAGTTCTAAAGATTAAACTTCTCTTTCAATCCTAACTAACACCTCAAGATGGAGCTAAAAATTGTAACATAATGATAAAACAAAAAAACAATTACAAAATAGTTTTTTGCTTTACTACAAAGGTAGTTGTGCTCAAAGATTGATGCAATAACATGGTATGCAGTTACTCAAAGAGACAACACAACTATATTTAATCAATTTTGCATCATAAAAATAACATGGGGAAGGCTAAATTTATAGACTTCTACGTGGAGGGATAAATGGTGGAGATCTTCTAAGAGGTCAATAGTGGAGACCAAGTTGGTTGGGTAGTTGTGAAATGGATGGTGTAGGGAAAAAGGTAATTTTATAATTTATTTTTAATTTAAATGGAGATAGTAATGAGATGGGTGGTGGAAATAAAAATAAATTTATATTTTTTTATTAATTTATGGGTGGCTGAGTGGGATTTAATAAATATAAATTATTAAGTCATGTGAATGAGAAGGGGAATAGTGGGATTCATACTTAAGGAAATTGGATTAGGACTTAGGAAAAGTGGGATAAATAATTAAATAAATGATTGTAATTTTTCAAATCCTAGGAAATAAATGGGTATGTGATAGGAAATTTTAGGATAATGTGTATTTTTAGGAGTCTATATTTGGCTCCTCTTTGAGATGATGTTGTGATTAACATATAAATGATGTTTTAAAGAAGAATAAAATATGGAGGATTGGGGAGAAATAGGACAAGTGGAATGATGCTCCAAAAATTGGATGGATGGAAGTGAAAACAAGGAGGGATGTAGGATACCCTCTTGAGATGATAAATTGGTTTAAAGAACATGGGAATGCTCTCAAAAAAGATGAGGGAATTAGAGGGTAAAGATAAAAAGGTATGTAAGGATGGATAGGTGGGGGAGATACTCATGCTAATATGGTATGAAAAAAACTAATGTTTGAAGAACTACATTTGATGCTATGCACCAAGGTATAAGGACTAAGGTGACAATACGTAAGTATGTAAAAGATTGACCCAAACTAATTTAGGTTATATGCAAACATATGCCATATGGCCCATCATGATATGAATGGGCACAATATTATTGTGGGGAGATATTTCAAGAACCATTACATATGTAAAAAAATGATAATACACATAAGAAAGAAAGAAAGCATGCACAAACAATCTAAAGATAAATAAAGATGTTTCCCCTAGGCAAGCTAGAAAACTAAGTGTTGGTATGTGGCAACTGATCATGTTATACTGTACACTCTTCATGTATCCTCGCTAGGGTCCGGGGCTGGGTTGGGCCTCGGGTGGGGGTTCAGGGGCGGCAGCCCTCGAGAAAAATTTTTTCCCCATTTTTCACTTCGTCACTGACAAAAGAAAAAACCGACTTTGTAGAGCCCTAATTTTGGAAGCTTCTAAAAGCTTGTTATAAGTGGTTTGGATGGGGGTTGTGGTAGGGTATGATTAGCAAGATTGCAATATGTTTTACACTAGATAATAAAATCATTGGATGGCTATGGTTTTGTGGATATAGCCCAGATTGGGTGAACCACGTTAAATTCTTTGTGTTGTCTTGTTTCTGCTATAATTTTTTGTGTGTTTTATTTCTCTATTTTATTGATAAAATATGCATTTAATTGTTAGATATATTCCTTCTAACCCTAAAAAGTGGTATCAAAGTGAGTCGTGTTTGATTATCGTCTGCAAGAAATTCTCACGGTTGAGTAGGAGTCTCATGGTTAAGTGGGAGAAATGGCAAACAAGGTTAAAATGAAGGTAGATAAATTAAATGGGAAGAACTATTAGTTATGGAAGATGAAGATGGAGGATTATCTCTATCAGAAGGATTTATGGAGGCCATTGGAAGGAATAGCCAAGAAACCGGCAACAATGAGTGATGAGGATTGGAATCTTCTGGACAGAAAGGTACTGGGATCCATTCCATATTTATGCCTGGCACAATCGGTGGAATTTAATATTACAACAGCAAAGACAACTCAAGAGTTGATGGAAACCCTGGTGAAGTTATGTGAAAAGTATTTTGCATCGAATAAGGTATTTCTTATGAAGCGTTTATTTAATATGAAAATGGTAGAAGGTGGGTCAGTTATTGATCATTTAAATGAGTTTAATACGGTTACCAATCAATTAACTTATGTAAATGTAAACTTTGATGAAGAATTTGAGGCTCTTTTGATTCTATGTTCTTTCCCTGAAAGCTGGAATAGCTTGGTAATGGTTGTTAGCAATTCTATTTATGGTTCGAATAAATTGAAATTTGATGTTGTTGGTGTTATTTTGAGCGAGGAAATTCGTAGGAAAAGCTCAAGTGGAACATCCACATCAAGCGGTGTTTTGAATGCAGAAAGCAAGGGCAAAACAAGGGAGAGAGGAAACAATTCTAGAAGTCATGGTAAGTCACAAGGAAAATCAAAGGACAAAAGGTCCCAATCTAGATACAAGAGGGATTGTTGGTACTATGGTAAGCTGGGTCATTTAAAGAAAGATTGTTGGTCTCAAAAAAATAAAGAAGGAGACAAAAAGGAAGGTAATAAAGAGGAAAATGTGGTAAGTAATAAATTTGATGAGGATGCTTTGATTCTTTCCCTTGATAATGCTGATGATTCTTGGGTGTTAGATTTAGGGGCTTTATTTCATGCTACGCCCCATAGAAGTTATTTTCTTGATTATGTCTAAGGGGATTTTGGGCTGGTTTATTTGGGAGATAACGAACCCTGTCAAATTGTTGGAAAGGGAGGAATCAAGATTAAGTTGTAGAATGGGAATCATTGGCTACTACATGAGGTAAGGCACATTCCAAAGTTAAAAAGAAATTTAAACTAGATGGTGAAGGTTGTGTTGTTACATTTAGTGATAAAAATTGGAAGGTTACAAAAGGTGTGAAAGCAGGCACCTTATATCTTTGTACATGTCATACTATTCCTTCTACTTTAGCTATTGCAGATAAAAATTAATGTTTAGGAACAAGTGTTGCAATTTAGCAAGCAGAAAATTAGACAGTTGCTATGGATATTTTTGAATCAGCACTATGGCATAATAGACTTGGGCATATTAGTGCAAAAGGTATGAAAGTACTTCATTCAAAGAATATTTTACTAGGTTTCAAATGTGTCAATATGGATTTATGTGAAAGTTGTGTGTATGGAAAACAAAAGAGAGTTAGTTTTCTCAAGGATGGGAAGCAAAAGAAAGATGAGAAATTGGAGCTTGTGCATACGAATGTATGGGGACTAACTCAAGTATCTTCACTCGGTGGCTCTTGGTATTATGTCACTTTTATTGATGATGCAACAAGGAAGGCATGGATTTATTTCCTTAGGCAGAAATCTAATGTATTTGAAACTTTTAAGAAATGGAGAAGCTTGGTTGAGAATGAGATAGGTAAAAAGTTAAAATGTCTTAGATTTAATAATGGTGGTGAGTATTGCAACAAAGAGTTTGAATATTATTGTTCCTCAAATGGTATTCATAGGCAGAAAATGGTTCCAAGGACTCCATAAGAAAATGGAGTGGTCGAGCACATGAACGGAACAATAATGGAGCATGCACGGACTATGAGATTGCATGTCGGGTTGCCTTTAAACATGTGGGAAGAGGTTGTAAACAGTGTTGTTTATTTAATCAATAAAGGTACCTCTAATCCTTTGGGTTGTGGTATTCCATAGGAAGCATGGATAGGTAAGAAGGTGAGTTATTATTTTCTCAAGACCTTCGATTGTGAAGTATTTGCGCATATAGATTCTGAAAATAAAACCAAGCTTGATGCAAAATCAAAGAAATGTATATTTGTTGGATATGGCATTGATAAATTTGGTTATAGGCTTTGGGATTTTGAAAATCAAAAAAATGCGAGAAGCAGGGATGTCATATTCAATGAGAAAGTGTTGTACAAAGATACGTTGCAGCAGCATGGGAAGAAAGAAAATGATTATGTACTGTTGGATGATACACCAAACAACAATCTTCTAGTGGTTCCTCATGCTCTGCAACAACAACAACAACAAATACCACAAACTCCAGTGAATGTTAGACAATTTTCAAGGATAAGTAGACCTCCAAAAAGATTTTCTCCCTCTTTGTATTATATTTTATTAACTAATGTTGGTGAACCAGAATGTTATGACAAAGCTATGCAAGTGGATACCAAGGTTCAGTGGGATCATGGAATGGAAGAAGCAATGGACTCCTTGCTGAAAAATTAGACTTGGGAATTATGCAAGTTGTCTACAGGTAAAAAGGCTTTACCAAACAAATGCGTTTATAGGAAGAAAGAGGAGGATGGAGGTAAGAAAAGATTTAAAGCCAGATTTGTTGTAAAGGGATTTGCACAGAAAAAGGGTATTGATTTTGATGAAATATTTTCTCCAGTTGTTAAAATGACTTCTATTCGTACTATTTTAAGTATTGTGGCTGCTGAAGATTTGCATTTAGAATAGCTTAATGTTACAACAGCCTTTCTCCATGGTGATTTGGAAGAGGAAATATACATGGAACAACCACAAGGATTTGAGGTCAAAGGTCATGAGAAATTGGTGTGCAGATTGAAGAAAATTTTATATGGCTTGAAGCAAGCACCTCGGCAATGGTATATTAAATTTGATAGCTTTATGGTTGAGCATGGCTACAGTCAATGTAATTCAGACCATTATGTTTATTTTAAGAGGTTGGATGATGATAGCTACATTATTTTATGTTTATATGTTGATGATATTCTTGTAGCGGGGTCTAACATGGATCACATAAAGGAGTTAAAACAACAATTAGCAAATTCATTTGCTATGAAGTATTTGGGGGTAGCAAAACAAATCCTTGGTATGAAGATTACAAGAGATAGGAAAAGTAGAAAATTGTTTCTATCTCAGGCTGACTATGTTGAAAAGGTGTTGCAAAGATTTCATATGGAGAATGCAAAAGTTATCAGCACACCTTTTCCTAGTCATGTCAAATTGACTAAGGATATGTGTCCACAGACACAAGAGGAGGAAGAAAAAATGTCCAAGGTACCATATGCTTCAGCTGTAGGCAGTTTAATGTATGCCATGGTATGCATGAGACCGGATATTGCACATGATGTAGGAGTTGTTAGTAAGTATATGAGTCATCCTGGAGTTGAGCATTGGAATGCGGTAAAATGGATTCTTAGGTATTTGAGAGGTACATCCAATAAATGTTTATGTTTTGGTGGCTCTAATACTAATTTAAAAAGCTATGTTGACTTATATTTGGCAGGGGATATAAATACCAGGCGGAGTACCATAGGTTATGTTCTTACAATTGGTGGGACAACAGTGAGTTGGATTTCTCGATTGCAAAAGGTGTTTGATTTATCCAGCGCGAAGGTAGAGTATGTTGCTACAACAGAGGTGGCAAAGGAGATGATATGGCTGCAACTTTTCATGGAAGAGTTGGGAAAACAAAAGGATGACAATCACTTATTTACAGATAGCCAAAGTGTTATACATCTTGCAAAGAATTCTTCCTTGCACTCTAAAACCAAACACATACAGTTGAGATATCATTTCATTCGGTCAGTGTTGGAGGATGGACAGGTAAAGTTGGAAAAGATACATACAAATTCCAACCCAGTGGATATGTTTACAAAGGAAGTGACAAGGGAGAAGTTGAGCTCCTCTTCAACTTCAGTTGGTCTTCATGGTTAAAAGTATAACAGAGTAGCAGGGTCCAAGGTGCTTATTTCTAGTGGGAGTTGTAAGTGCATCGATGTTGTCCAAGATCAATCTCCAAGTGGGAGATTTTTGGTGTGGAGCCTGATCAGTTTCCAAGTGGGAGATTGTTGGTATGTGGTGACTAATCATGCTATATTGTACACTCTTCATGTATCCCTCATCGGGGTTTGGGGTCAGGCTGGGCCCTAGGCGGGGGTTCGGGGGCAGTAGCCCCCGAGAAATTTTTTGTTTTTCACTTTGTCACCAACAAAATAAAAAACTAACTTTGTAGAATCCTAATTCTGGAAGCTTCTAAAAGCTTGTTATAAGCAGTTTGGATGGGGGTTGCAATAGGGTATGATTAGCGAGATTGTAATATGTTTTACACTGGATAATAAAATCATTGGATGGTTGCAATTTTTTGGATAGGTATGCACATCCATTTCTATGAGGCATTTTTTGAAGCATCCCCTACCTTTACTGCATTGACAAGCTAGTGAGCTCACTAGCTTGTCAAAGGTACCACACTTTGCATACATGTCTACCAAAACATTATTGTCAAACAATTCACATACCTTGTCCTTGCTTCCATTTTGAGCCTATCTTGCAATCATGGTATGCCACATGACCACATTTCTTTAAGGCATTCCATCAAAAAATTCATGTGACCTTTGTCTATGCTATAAATACTCTTCTACAGGATGATTGTAAGTATTTTGTATGAAGTCTTTAATGACATATATTTCATTTATTTGTATGGATTCACTTTTTAGGAACTAATATTTGTTTCTTTATCATGCTACAGGTAAAATTATCCACCATGTCGAGGAAACAAACAAGGAATAAACCAATAGAGGAAGAGTACAAAACTAATAAAGTAAAGAAAAAATAATGGATGAGGTAACATCACCAGAAGAAGAAATTGGATATGATTCACAAAAACAAGCCAATTGAAGAGGAACCTCAACCATCAGAAAGAGAAAAGGCATTGGCAGCACAAAGGGCACGAATGTGAAAGCATCGTGCTAAGACAGATTTGAATACTGTAGTTGGAGACACACCCTCTACCACAAGTGAATAAGGAGGGACACCATTTACCGCAAGTGAATATGGAGGGACACCATATACCGCAAGTGAATATGGAGGGACACCATCCACTGCATCTCAAGTTGAGAGTACATCATCACTCGTATTTGAGGAAGGAGGTACGCCATCATCCCCATGTCAACCTCAAGGTATGTCATCTATTCCACCCTCGATCGAAGGTACGCGATCTAGCCCATCTCACTTAAATATTGATGAAATTCCTAATGTTGAGATGTATGTACCTAGGAGAACACCACCTAGCATTTTGCATAGAAAGCAAAAGTTTTTTATTAATATTGATGAGAATATTTTGTAGCCAATGGAAGGTAAGATTCCATAATGCACTTGTAGAAGATATATTGATAAGATTTGGAAAATTTTCTTTGAAAAGTTAAATGAGACCACAAGATGTCAACTATTTGTTGAAATGATGTGAGGTATAAAGTATAGAAACATCATGAAGATTCTTGGGTTGAGAACATCAAATGCTTCAAGTGAAAATACTATTGTGAAGAATTTCATGGATGCTTATGAGAGTGTGGGTAAGACCTCATGCTCAAAAGATAGTAATGTCACCTGACATGTCATTACATCGACTTTGGTAATTAATCAAACAAGGAGATCTCATCTCATTAGAAAGACGAGTCAACAATTGAGAATTAATAGAAAAACTTTATCAAGAGTCATTCAAAGGCGCCAAAGAATTGAGGACACCGATTCAACTAAATTATGGGCATTCTCGGGAAGACTCCCACAAAAATATAAACCAGTTTTTGAAGCATTGAGAATACTAATTGAAGACTATTGGAAGAATAACACAAGGCCATCTTCGAATCAAAGGGATGTGGTAAGAAGGAGAATCGGTAGTCAGAACCGTGAGCCACATCCAAAGCATTTTTTGGATACGACTCAAACCCAATTTTTTCATAAATTTCAAGAGGATATCCTCAAATTCAAATTTGTCAAAGATATTTTGAAATTCTTAAACCTTTTTATGTCAAAATAAATCACACATACACTACTTGTTGTTGTAGATTACATATTGAATTCTCTAACCATTATGATGTTTATCATTCTATATGTTTAGATTTGCATACTAAAAATGTTTTACAGGATTGTGGCATACATGCCCCACCAACATCTTCAAGAGATTTCTTATCAAAAAAATTATGTGAAAGAGAGGATGGCCAAATATTCTACATGAAACTATGCTTGGATGGTTCATGTCAACGTTGCAGTGGCTTGAAACGTATGCCAGTATGTCAACATATGGAAAGCACACATGTAGTGGGAAAGTAACTAGTAGAGTTTGGGAAGTATAAAACAATGGCATACGTTACAAAAGATGGTAATCAAGCAAAAAGGTGTCATTTGGTTATTCAAAAGATTCTATTGTATCAGTTTATGTCTACATTTTGTGATAGTATATTGTATGAGTATGCAAGGCATACCCATAGAGCTCGATGGTTGGACTTGCAATTCAAGTTATGCAAGGACACCTTTCCAATTGGTAGCATAGTTTCAATGGTCAACTTTGCAGAGAGCTACACTCTATAGCCATAGTGTGAGGTGCAATCACAATATTACAACTCCACACAGGTTTCTATATTTGTGCACATAGCATTCATTCATGCAGCTGATAGTACAGAGGACCAAAGGAAGGTATTGAAGGAGTACCACTTTTATATTAGTGATGATCACACACATTCTCCAGAGTTTGTGCAAGGTTGCTTCCATTTGTTCTACAATGATTTGGCTTAGAGAGGCATAGCATACAGTCGGCATATAATATGGTCAGATAACTGTGTAGCACAGTTCAAGAACTCGCGGATGTTCTACTGGTTGATCAGGATGCATGTCATTATAGGTGTTCAGAATATGTGGAACTTTTGTGAGGTCATGTATGGAAAGGGGGAGCATGATGTTGCAGGAGCATGTGTCAAAAGAGAATTAGCACGAGAAGAGTTAAAGTATAAAGACAATGCAAAGTTGATAGATGCAAAATCAATCGTCGAGTGGTGTAATGCATGTATGGGTCTAGGTAATGAAGGTAAGTCTTTAGTTCATAGATTTTTTTGGTTGATGGATGATACTAATATTGCACCATATAATGAGGATTGTTGTACACTGATAGGATTGAGTGAGCTACACTCTTTCCTTAGCTCAAATACAAGTTCATGGAGTATCCATATGCAGAAGATGGCAAGCTTTTGTTCTACATGTACAATGCAAGCCTAGGATGAGTGTGAGTCAAAGGAGTGGGTTGAAAAATGGTGGTTAAGTTATCTTAGCCTGCTTCACACATATCGCCCTTCAACGGCATTGGAACTAACATATGGAATCATCAGTTGACTTTGACCACATATCAGATCTAGTTCAACCAAGCAATATATCTAGGTTTGCATATTTTTTGAAATTTCTATTGCTATCTTACTTTGTAGTGTATTTGTAATGTTGACTAATTTCATCTAATTTGTTGCACATATCAATGTAGGGAATGTTTATGTAGTTATTACAGATGGAGAAAATAAAGAGGGAACAAATTATTACTTGTGTCATTGTGTTGAGGCCAAAAAGAAATTGGAGGCCCTAGTTATAGATGGAGAAAACATTGAATACCCTACAAGCTCAATGGTTGTTACTGGAACGTGGCTTAGAAGGTACCCACATAAGAGTTTTAATGTTTGGTTGTTTTAGAATCCTTCACTGAGACCTATTCACCCATGGGCGAACCAATCCCTTATCAACTTTTGGTGATATCACACCTCAAAAGCAGCTTTTGGTGACAAGTACATGTTATCAAACCCTTTCCAAATCTGGTTGCAAATTTTTGTAATAGTCTCTATATTTTTGGGAATCTACATTTTAAGAAATAACTCTTGTTTTTCATTTAGTTTAAGCACTTCAAGTTTAGTTTCAAATATTTCCTACTGTCCTAAGAGATCCAGGTCTGATTGGCTCACCATTAAGGTTGAAAGTCAATCTTTACACCTTGTGATCTCTCTCCTAATGAAATCATTAGGGAAACGCCATTTCATTCCTAGGTTCTATACACATTAGAACTTTGGGGATCCCTTTCCCCACATTTCATTTTGGTGAACCTAACATTTGACATCATGCTTTCTAATTTGGAAGTCTTTAAAACCCTAGATCTAGGTTTTGCGTCATCTTGTTTTGAATTTCATTTAGGGTTACATATTGCATTTTTGCATCATTAAAAACTCATAAACAAATTCAAAAATATTACATAAATTCTACATAATATCTTGCATTAAAGAGTGTTTTAGTCATTTAGATCATAATTCCATTTAAAATTGCATCCAAAACTCGTCACTTTTGTTCACTTTTTGTCATACAATTGCATTTGCATTTCATCAAAAAATTCTAGAAAAACTGTCACTAAAACATCTATTTGCAATTAGGAACAGTGAGCTTAGATTTTAAGTGAAACATCTATTTTCCCATGGGTGAATTTGTCCTTGCACAGGTGTTCTGACAAAATTTTGCACACATCTTTGTCTTTGTTTGCTTTATTTCCATGTAATTGTAGATCTTTGTTTCAGTTTCAAAAAATATATATTTTGTAGCTTTTTGCATTTAGTTTAATTGGTGAAAGAAAGTTCATTGTTTAAAATCAAATTTGCAATAAAAAGTAATCATTTTTAGGTTTTTTCATCTTAAAATAAGTCAATTGTCATGTTTTAGATCTGAAAATTGTAATATCTTCTTCAATACTTGCATTGTGCTTCCTATTTATGGGTGTTTAATATCTTTATTTAGTGTCTTTTATCCATTTTTGGGTTCACTTTTGGTTTAAGTGAAGCTTATATGAGTCTTACTGCCAATACTTCAGTGAGACATAGTTTGAGATTCATGGCATCCAGTGCTAGTACATCCATCATAGATCTTGAGTTTTCCAACTCTTTCACTCATAGTGTCGACACTAGTCAACCTGTTCTGGACCACATCCCTAATGTCACATGTCCTATGACCACCTTACCATCAACCACTTTTAGTGATATTGAATTCATGGTTGCTCATGTTCCTCGAGAGAAGCTAAAACAAATGGATAAAGCCTTAGAAAATCTTCAAGACTATGTGAGTACAAAACTATTGTGGTACCGTGGTTCCTATCATAGATAACATGAGGAAAATGCTTGATAGCGATCTAGGAGTAGAGATTGTGTGTAGCCTAGCTCAAATTATTGATAATCATGTTCCTACATTGGCTAGTTGTGCTCAAACTTAAGGATACACTCAAAGTCAAGGAGGAAATCAAATTCCTCCCCCTACAACAATAGCCTCTATTCTTACATATACTCATCCAACTGTTACTACAACAATGCAATAAACCAACAATACCATTCCAAATTTGGGTATTTCCACTAGGAATCCTTTTAGTTTTGTGAATTCAAACATCATATCTCCAAACCCCTCACCTCTCACAAACTTGAAATATAGTTGTCCACCTAACAAACATATAACTCCACCGTATTCACCTCCTTCCCAAAACACAACCAATGATTTTTTCTTAAACCAAATTTTGCAAAATGTCACATCCCCTCAACAATAAATTTCCACATTTAACCAAAATGAAAATGGGAAACCTTCACAATACGTCAAAATACACCCATTATCATTAGAGATATTAAGAGCATAAGTACCACAAGGCATAGAGATACCTATATTTGAGAAATACGGTGGTAAAGGAGATCCTAACAACCATGTATTTGCATATATAGATATATGTAGTGACTTCATTTTTGAAGATAAGCTCTTGGCTAAGCTTTTTCCTAGATCCTTGAAAGATACAACCTTGGAATGGATTTGTTCCTTATCGAATAACTAAATCCACTCATTTAATGAGCTTATTGATGCTTTCCTCAACCATTTCCAAATGCACATTGGTCCTAAAATGGCCCAATCCAATTTAATGCAATGTAAAAAAAGCACATATGAAAAATTCATTGATTTTATAGCACGTTATCAACTATTTTATTCACAAATCAATACTAAGCTTCATGATGCTGATCTTCAAATAATGTTCATTAACAACCTACAAACAAATATCCAAGACAAACTTGGGATGATGAAATTCCCCTCCTTTACACACTTATGCACAACTCCTTGTGACTATCAAAATTTACTTAACCAATGTGAAGGGAAAACTACTTCAAACCGTCCTACAAAATATGAACCCACACCTCATAAAAATTTTCAACCCAAAACAAAGGCTTTATACAAATCAATCCACCTCAAACAACCATCCATGTTGAACCTTGAGTGGCTGCCATAAAAACAACTCCATACCAATTTAAGGATAAGAATAGGTAATTCACCCCATTACCCAATTCCCTCCATTTGATTATGTTGCAACTCTTGAGTAAGAACTTAATTACCTTACCTCCCATTAGAGCTCTTCATAACCCAAATGTATTTTTCCAATATCACTGAAAAAGTGGACATAACACAAAATGATGCGTGTGTCTTAAACATCAAGTGTAAGACCTCATTGATTCTAATCACATTTAGTTGGGCAGTGTCAATGATTAAGGAAATAAATTTGTTACCCCACCCAACCAAAATTTATAAATCTTCACTAACCTAATGCCAAATCATTCCATCTCTTTTGTGAAAGTTACTGATACTTAGAATGATGTGATTAATGTTGATAAGATATAAGACATAACTAATGATTGGACTCATTGACGATCAACCTCATAAGGGCCAAACCAACTTGTCCCCTAACATTGCTTTCTCACATAGTGATACAATTAAGCATGCACTTGATGGTCCTCTTTATATCACATAAGAATCAATGACAAGCCTACAAATGGGATATTAATTGATACCATGTGTGTAGAGAATGTGATCATCGAGGAATTATTATTTGTGCATGAACTTTACCAAGATTCTTATGAACAATCAAAAGCATGGACAAAAACACATGATGGTTTTTCTCACCCTACGATAGGTTCAATCACTCTTCCATTAAATGTAGGACTGAAACAATTAAATGTATCATTCTCCATCATCCTAACATCATATCATTTCCTGTGAAGTTAGGCTATCCATGGCTACACTCCATAAATTTTGTCCCATCGGTCATTCACAAGTGCTTGAAATTTCCATTTGATAACCAAGTTTTTACAATGCATCATAGTGGGTTTAATCCTTTGTCTTCCTGTGGGAACTTTTTATTGGATTTATTTTGGCCCAAACCTATAGAACCAATTACACCTTGTGAGGATTTCTTCTTTAAGTCATATCAAAATTTCAAAGAAAAGTGTATAGAATAATTATCCCTTGCCAATATCCCTCCTAAAATCAAACAATCTATGGTTGTTCCTCCCACCCCAATCATTTTGGATGAACCTATGCTTGAACCCAAAGCTCTTCTAAATATGTTGTTCTACCACCTATATCCTACAAGAGACCAAGAAACAATCGTACAATTCCTTTTTTGCCTCCCAAAATGAAACAAATTTATAAACCTAAAGAGAAAGTAGTTTCCCAACCCTTGTAGATCCCTTTCGTGCCTCCCCTAAAAGAAGAAAAGAGACCAATGGTTTACAAACCCACTCCTACACCTTCACAAGCTAAAAATTGTGCAAGAAGAAATTAAAATGCTAAAGAGCATAGGCATAGACATTGTGCTATTGCTTGTTAGTTAGAAGACCAACATAAACCAACGGCCCAAAATAAAACATCCACTCAAATAAATCATGATGATCCTCCACCTTTGCCACAACATGAAACTTCTATATCTCTACCACAACAAAAACAAGAACATACAATGGACATTGTCATTAGATATCCTATTGTGATTAACTTGGATGATGATGATGAGATTGCTAAGATTGATGAAGAAGTGCATGGTGAACTGAATTTTTTGTTTTCAACTTCTTTGAACTTGGATGGGGCAACCGTGATGATCCTCCTAAAAATAGTGAAGCACCACATGTTGAACCTGGTGATTCTTCTAATATTTCACTTACTATAGTCTCCTTGGCTAGTTGTCTTCCTTCTGTATATAATGAGCAAGATTGGGACATAGACGACCTGCTTCAGGTTGGCTCACATGTGGCATACTTCCTTTTCTTTTCTTTCAATGTTATTTGTGATTGTATGTATGTAATGTGATCCCTCGTTTCGTGATGCTTGGAGTATCTTAATATTTGTGAGCTTTCTTTGGATGACCCTTTTCACTCCATTGGTGCAAGGATACAAAGGAATCAAATCCATTGTGACATTATTTTATTTGTATCTTCATTCTTCTATATGTCGTACACCTTGTCTTTTCTTTTTTCTTGTGTTTTCCTTTTGGGGATGATTCAAGACGTCGAGACATTTAGATCTCTTTCAATTTGACCCAAAAATATTTTATTTGTTTTTGCTCTCTATATGTCATTCTTCCATTGTGTTTGTTGTTCTACGAGTATTTGGGGAATGATGATGGTTTTGAGCTCTATTATATCACTGTAACAAAGACATGAATTGACCTCGAATCTATGGATCCCTTATGTGTTATATTTTGGGATTGAATTTTGGGGGCAAACCCTCTTCATGCAACAACTTTATTTGGAAACATATCATTTGCATAGGGCTTTCCAAATAAGCTCTCATTGCCCTTTTTTTTCAATTAGCATTTATCATTTTTCTACTTTAAAGTAATTTCTCACAACATGTTGTTTAACAATTTCTTTAAAGTGGGGGCATACATTGGCATTATTTATTTTCACCCCTTTAGGTGAGTTTTGTTTTGAGTTTGACATTTTGCTTCACTTTGTTCATAGGAGTTGAACTTAGTGTAGCATTGGCATAGCACATTGACCATTTTGTGGTACCTTATCAAAGTTATCAGGGAGTATAACTTTTGGTATGGTTGACGTATGGGTACACACCTTCTGATGACTTAAGTGCGTATTTTCTCATCTTCCACCTTTTTATGGGTACACACCTTCCAATGACTTAAGTGTGTGTTTCTCATTTTTTCCTTGGGGCTCACCTAGTGTATATCGCACTGTACTAGCCCTTGTGAGTGTATTTTATGGATGTGGATCCATCCTTTTTCTTTTTGTATTAATTTTGACAGTGTATGTTTGTGTATCTTGTGTTGTTGCTATATACATGTATCTCTTTTGTGCATTTGTTGGTTTTCCATGAGATCTTAGATCTTGGGGGCTCGATCACCCTCCTTGATACCTTGTCATCTTATCTTTCCAACAGTCGTACAATTGGACCTTCCTTGACATATATTTCTACTTTAGTGTGAGTCTGAGCATAAGTTCATACTCTCACTAAAGTGGGGGCTAAATGTAATGTAGGAAATTGTATACCTTTACAATTTCACACTATGTTTGGGTCCCTTAATTTATTGGACTTAATTAAGCCTCTAATTTTCCAAATTATGCATTCCAAAGCCTTATTCTTCCTATTTTCTAAAAGGGGAACCAAAATTAAACAAATGCAATCAATAATTAAATCATCTTGGATCATGTGAGTCCTGGAATTATAGACCAAGGGGAATGGGACCCCTTTAAGCACCAGGACCCATTTTAAAATGTTTTTAGCGGCATCTAAATGATCAAAATTCAAATTAGAAGTGTTGGCTTTTGGAATCTCATTTTTGAGGAATTAGATGAGGATAAACACCTATAATACATAGTCTTTTATCATTTGAAACTAGAAGGATTGATTACAAGACTTCACAAGAGCAAATATTGTTGTCAAGAGCATTCAAGAGCAGCATTATTAGTCATTTTCAGTAGCAATCAAGATCCTACCATCATGTCAAGGTTCATGTGTGTTCATGTTATGTTTTGAAGGCTAACATTGTGATGTAGGTTTTCAAGCATTCAAGCATCAAAGTAATCAATCAATCAAGTATATCAAGCAAGATCCAATACTCTTGAAGAGATGTGTTTATCTTCAGTCCTTTGAGACAACAATTGAAGGGTGGTGAGTTACAACAAGCATTGTTCATTCATCATTTCATTCCTTTCCATTAAGGTTTTCATCATTGGCATCTTTACCATTGTGGAAGCAGGAACAATTTTCTCAAGGTTTAATTAAGGAAAACCCCTATATGGCATCACCATTTTTTCCTCTTTGTGTATGTGCAGGTTACAGGTTGAAGAAGAATTGAAGAGATCTTGAAGGTGAAATTTTGCATTGTTGCACAAGTCGTCATCATTGTTGTCAAGCCACAAAAAATAAGTTGTAGACTTTTTTTTGTCACTCTGATAGTGGGACTTATGTCAAACTAAAACTAATATCTAGCACCAGAGGACTATCAAAAGTTATTTTGGAAGCCCTGACTGAGACCCATTCACCCATGGGCAAACCAGTCTCTTATCACTCCTCAAAATAAGCTTTTGGTGACAGGTACATGCTATCAGACCCTTTCTATATCTACTTGCAAAGTTCTATAGTAGTCTCTATATTTTTGGGAATCTAAATTTTAAGCATTAAGTCTTATTGTTCAATTTTTTCAAGCACTTCAAATCATTTCAATTTAGTTTTAGGTCTTTCCTACTGTCCTAAGGAAAGAGATCCAGGTCTAATTGGCTCACCATTAAGGTTGAAAGTCAATCTTTACACCTTGTGTTCTTTCTCCTAATGAAATCCCTATGGAAACACCATTGAATTCTTAAGTTCTATACACATTAGAACATATGGATCCCCTTTCCCTACATTTCATATCTAAAGAAGAATTTGGATCCTTTGTCTCCCTAACTTATCTAGTTCAATTTTGCCCTATTTTTTAAACCTTGATCTTTATAATTTTGCATCCTCCTCAAATATTTTTTAGTAGCTAGTAGCTTTAAGTTTATTATTAAATTATTTGGATCATTTTGAAGGCTTGATTCCAGCTTTAGGAGATTTTCTTGTAGCTCTCTTTTAATCCTTGGCTCTTTTCTCCCCTATATTTTAAAAAATGACTTTTGATCCTTCCCTATTACTATTCCATCTCTCTAAGGTCGAAACATTTTATAACCTCCATTTATTGATTTCTCTAAGTGTGAAAATAGCCTCATTACAGTTCTCATCCATTAAGAGACTAGTATTCAGAATAAATTTCCTATCTCCCTTATAGTTTTTTGGTCTTCCATTGTCTAGCAAGGTCTTTACATTGACCAAGTGGTGATATGACAAGGACCAGGGGTACACTTTTACCTTATTATTCCCCTCTGTTTGATAAAAGCTAAAAAAATCTCTATTGGCATAAAATCTATCTAGCCTGCTATAAATTCTCTTATTTCCTCTTTGGAAGTTGCACCATGTATGCCAAATATTTTTACTTTCTTTTTTAATTCATTCAATCGAGTCAAAGAGTTTAATTCTATTCTTCATTTGGCACCATAAATATTTATTTTTTCCTTTCCATTCCATGCTTATACCTCCTGATTTATCCTAACTATTTTCAACCATGTTAAAATCTCCCCCACAATCTAGGGAACATCCTATAGACTACTCATACACTTCCATAATTCATACCTATTTTTGTACTCATTAGGTTCATATACAAAACACATACCTAATCTTTTATTTTCTTTTTCTATGATTATCCAAATTTCCCTATTACATGGAGAGATTCCATGTTCTTTTACACATTTGGTCCATTTATTTGCTAATAAAATTATTGTTCCTCTTTTACCTCTTTCGTGTTTAGTAAATAAGTAGGAAGATTCTTTCCATATAAATTTAGATTACTTTTTAGTGTAAAGTTTACTGCTTTTACTTCCTATAGAAGGAAAATGTCCTCATGCTTTTCTTGGTTTAAGTATCTCCTTACGCTGTATTTCCTATATGAGGATTCAAGTCCCCTCACATTCCAAGTAGTATAGTTAAACATCATATGCTTCTATTGCTTGTGTTTCTTCCTCAGTGTTCTTAAATTTATCAAACCATTAAGGGGTTTTTTCTTTTTAGTTATTTTTTTCAAGCAAGGAATCATTTCTTCTTTACAAGATTGTCTTTTCTTTTTCCTTTTTTTTCTTTAACCATCCATTGACAAATCAGATTTCATTTACTTCCTATTGTGATTTTTCTCCATTATTTGGAGTGGATACTATAGTCCCTAGAGGCATAATCCTTTTTGAGTCCTCACATTCCTTGTTGGGTTCCAACCATTAGACTCACTTTATTCTTCATCAAATTGAGCTTTTTTTACTACAATTACTTCTCAGTCTCTTTCTCTTTGTTCAGAGCTAGAGATAGACAATGGGGGTTCATTAGTATATTTATAACTTTTATCATTTTTTCCTCTTCTTTTTTACTTGTTTGTACATCCTCATCCTTTTTTCATATTCAGCCTTGTTTGAGACGAATCTAGGGGCATCTTCTTTTTGTCCAAGGTTAGTCTTAGCCAAGTGGAACATCTTGGTATTGGAAAAGTCTAAACTATAGATGTTTGAGCCTATTTCCATCAATTAATCATTCTTTTCTATGTTGGGAGGATTTTTATTTTTATCCTCCACAAAATTTGGCCCTTGAACATAGTTCAAAATTTTATGTTCTAAGCTTAAGTTCAAGTATTTCAAGTTTGAATTACTTTCTTTCATTTTTTCTCTTCCCTCTTTAATCTTTTCATCATTGTTTTGTGTTTCTCCATTAGAAATTTCCTCTTTGAACCTGATTTGATTTTTATCAACCTCCCAAATATGGGTTTTTAGAATACTTTTAAGAGCTATATTTTGTTTGATCTTATCCATCACTATTTCCTGAGCATTATTTTTATGCTCTAGAGGATATTTGTGCTCATTTTTTCCCAAGGATTTATATTCCTCTATGTAACTACTTGTTAATCCTAATTATTGGATTTCAAATTCAACATTAGGGAAACTTATTTCCATTTAATTTTTTTAACTTCCAGATTTTTTATTCATTCCATCTAGCGCATTCTTGTTAGAAAATACTTTGGGATCTAGCTCTGAACTTTTTTTGTTTAGGGTTAAGCACATTTTATTTTGAAAAAAACTATTGGTTTTGACAAACTTGAATGCTCTACAACCTTTAAAATAGAATTATGGTTTTCCTCTCCTATCATCTTTTCTTTTGTAATATTTCCCAGATTAGGATTTGTAGCTTTGTTATTAGCTTTCTAGTCTGTCATTTTTCCATTGGCAATTCTTTCTCACATGCCCTTCTATCTTACAGAGGAAACATGCATTTAGCCCTCCTAAAAGTTTAATCTTGTAGTTAAAGACATTTTTTTTATTTCAATCTCTATTTCTTCTGGTAAGTCAATTCCTAACAAAATGGAGACCGACACTCTAGCGTCCATATGCATGATGGTGGCTTTTGTTTCCTCCACCCTCATAACTTTCTTGAATTGGTTAATTAATTGTAGTAAAAAGGACCACAATTGGGGAGGAACCTTTTAATTGTGACCCTCCTAGGGTAAGAGAGGGCTAGGACTTCTTCATTTAGCACATCTAGAGACCATGTAATTTCTCTAAAAATAGAGTTTCCAATTGGCTAGAACCCTTTCGAGATAACCTTTTCTTGTATAGTATGGTTTTGGAAGAAGACTAGGAATAAACCTTTTTGCACCATTCTACATTCTACAGAAAGAGAAATGGATGCCTAATAGTTTATTCCATACATTAACAAACCACTCATCTAAGTATCTTATCGGAATTTCATTGCAATCTAGTGCAATAAAAGAATTCTATATCTTTTAAATGATTTTCTTCTCTTTCCATGGCATTACTCATTTCTTTATTTGGAATAATAGATAATTTTCTAAGGCATTAAGGAGAGCCCTTATTGTTTCACCCTCTTGCTTGCTACCCTTTATAGTTGAAGCCATCTCCTTTCAACATAAATTTTGCATTTTTGGGGACATCCCCACCTAAATCGGTAGTGACTGTCTCTGAAAATTTTGAGGTTTTATTTATTACTTTCATAATGATAGACCTTTTTTATATTTCTATCTAGGGGATCGCTAGTTGCCAAAATAATCCTTTTCATTATTTCCTAGTACCCTCTAGTGACCACCATACTCAAGGGTTTAAATGCTCTCCTCTGTGAGCAACACAGATTGCAAACTATGGTAAATAATTTTAAGGGGTCAAAAACAACTAAAATAATCTTAGAGAAAGCATAAAGAATGATGAACAATAAAATTAAAGAAATAATCTCAAAGAAAGCATAAAGAATGAGATGCAATAAATTAGAAGTTTCTAGATGAAAGGAACCAAAACATTTGTAGATAAAGGAGGAAAAAGAATACAATCACCCAATTTTTGACACCTAGAAACCCACACATCACTCCTGTCCTTTTCTTTGTCTGTGATCCATAAAGGGAAAACAAAGGAGATTCAAAACATCCACAAGGGATTTTAATTGATTTCATCAAGATTCTCAACGTTCTCCTCCACCAAATCCCACTTTCAAAAGATCTTTGACTAAAATTTGTACAATGTTGTGAATTCTCCCAACATATTTTAGTGTCATTCATATGAAATGAGGACGATTTATGTGGATGCAAATCCTAAGGCCTCTAATAAGGATCATATTAGGTGTTGTCATATGTATGCTCCTTCTTAGGCTACTTGCTTCATTGATTATGATTATTTCTAGGGGGGATTGTCAAGAATGTTGATATTTTGGTTCCTCATGTTTGAATAGTTGTAACCTTCACCATATTTATTTATGTTTTTTTCGATTGTTGTTAGGTGGTGGGGAATTTGTAACTTTTTTAGTCAAATAATTTCAATTATTCTTTAAGATTTTGAATGCAAAGGGATTATTATTGTTATTGTTGTTTTGAGTGACCAATCTCCCATTAACACCATATTCTTTCCTCCCACTTTTAATTATGAATTGGTTAATATTGGAAGCACTTGTAAAAGCTTCTTCATATGATATGTAAGGGATTTTTTTGACCTCTTGTTGTATATCCTCTTTCACAACATGCAAAAAAGATCACAAAGCTCCTTGTGATCCATGTTCAGTGCATTTGTAGACAAATAGACTACTTGTCTCCATTGTGTTGTAAAATGTGCAATTAATTAATTGAGATCTTGGTTAATGCATAATAACTCTCTAGTTCTTTTTTCAACTAGTTTGTTTTGTGTCAAAAGTGGTGATGAACTCATTAAAAGCTGTCAAAAATAATGAATTAATGCTCTTGGGAGTTTGTAATAGTAGTCCAATGCCATCTCTTCCAATTTATTGGAAAGATTCTTACAACAAATCTATCCCATGGAAGGAGATCTCAAACAAGAACAATGCAAGCTTTAATGTGAGAGTTGGGTTCTCCCACTCCTTGAACTTAGGTAGTTTAGGGAGTGGATATGACAAAATCATGTTGCAAATAATATGATTTAAAGGCTCCTTTAGATACTTTTGGTATTCATAGAAAATGAGTAATGTGTGGAAAGAGGGATCCCTTTAAACATGAGCCTTGTGGGTAGAGCTTGTTAAGTGGACTACACCTAGAAAGTCATATTTGGTTGTTGATAAACAATGAATGTTGGATAATTTTGAGGTGTGCTCAAGGGTTGAAAACTTGGTGGGACCATTTGATTTATATTTTGAGTTGCACACATCCCGCTTGATTGGTATATGCTCATTGTGTTGTATGATAATGGCAAGGGAGGCATGAAATCCTCATTGCTCACATTACATGAGTAGAAGTTGACATAAGGGGGTAGTTTAGTTACCCCTTGAATTGGTCCCCTTGTACCAATGGAAAAAGGATTGGTATGAGGCTAGGGACTCAAATACCTTGATTGATTATTCATTTGGGATCTAGATTTTGGAATGGTTGCTTAGTGCCCTTAGCCACAATTGCCCTAGTTCATTGTATCGAAGTAGCTATGAGGGAGTTTTTCGTTGTTGCTTCTATGTTTTTCATTTCACTACCATGATGTGAGTTTTGTTATTTATATTATAAAGGATAAGTGACCCTATTTTTTGTTTTTTTTGTTTGATTCTCAAGTCTTTCTCTTTGTGCATAAACTTAGTCATTTTGAAATACCTATTGAACAAAGGTTGTCATTTGTGTCAATAGTGCTCATTGTAGTAAGAGGTGGTACTATATTTTCAAGAGTTGTATTAGCATACCTTTTGTGTTGGTAATTGTACTATCATATCATTTTGAGTTGTTGAAGTATATATTGCTAGCTATATTTGATTAAAGGAAGTTGAAGAGTATCTGTATTTTAAAATTCTATACTAAAAGTTGGAAGTTAGTTTCTTTGTGCAAAGTATTTTATCTGGTATTACTATTATGCTTTGTATTCTCTATTAGGTGCGAGTTTTTCTCTGTGATTTGAAAGGAGAGTATGCCTATACATGCTCTATCATATTCCATATTTTTTGGAAGATATGTTTAGCATGCAAAAAGTTTGAAGTGATAGAAGGTTCTCTATCCCTGTCTATCAATCAATTGGTGCAGTAACAACTAGTAGTGTGTGATACCTTGAGGTAGCATGGAGTCTTAAGATAGGTCCAAGTTAAGGTTCATGTGGAAGTAGATGGCATCATGTTAGTTTGGAGGCAAAAAATTTTGAATTAGGACCGACTTGTTACACATTTCATGAAATTTGAATTTAGGTCCACCTTATGTTGTCCTAGTTGATTGTGGATCCCTAACCGACAAAGAAGAGAGTTAATGCAATGTCTTGTATATATTCCTCAGTTGCATAGATGCACAATGAAGTATAATTGAATTACGTATAAATTAGAGAGAAGGTGGTGAATATAAAGAGACCATCTTGTGAAGCTAGAGTGTTACATCTTAGAGTGTGCATCATAAATAGAAGATATTATGAAGAGTGGAAGAGTGTTTGAAGTCAGTTCGACATGTTTATGAGATGTGTTCGATTGCACTGAAGATCTGCAAACTTCACCTATGTAATCCAATAGGACTAGTGCTCTACTTGTTGTACTGATTTGTGTTAGGGATTGGTGTCTTTGATAGGTTGTTGCCTACAAATATAATTAGGGATTGGTGTCTCTAATAGGTTGGTGCTTACTTTATATTATAAAATTCACTTGTTATTATAGACATGTAAAAATGGCTTAATGCATATCACACCTCCTTAATGGCATTTTTCCATTATTGGCATCACTTTCATTATCACTATTGCATATCACTTCATTAACATCATTAATCCCCTTTTTAACATCATTTGCATCATTAACCCTATTTTCCTCTATTAATTAAATAATCTCGAATTGTATAATTAATTCACTACGTCACCACCTAATTTAACCTTATTCCTCCTGATTAATTAAATAAGCATAAATTATTTAATTATGCCACTAACATTACCTATTCATCTCAATTAATTAAATTGTTATCATTAATAATTTAATTAAGCCACTTTCTCTTCTCCAAATTTGAATAATTAAATTAATTATTCAATTTCCCCAAAATCACTCAAAATGGTCAATAAATAAATATACCTTTATTTATCAAACTCAAACATAACTTGCATGTTCCTCTCAAACATTAATTCATTATTAAGTTAATTAATACATCCTCACATATCTTGATTGAATAAATCATGACCACTGATTTCTCAATCTATTTCCCAGTCCCACTGAACACTCAAACTAATCATTCAATTGAATCCCACTAATCATTCAATCGATTCCCACTGATTATTCAATTAAATCCCTTAATTAGATCAATCAGATGAGTTAACCGATCAATCTATTTTCTCTCAACGGTTCTCAACTATTGATCGTGATCTTTCATTGTTGAATCCTATTCATTCATCTAAAACTCGAAAATGTATAAAACAACCTTCATCCTTCTCACAAACGATTGAAGAATCTAGAGAATTTCTGGAGAGGTCATGTCAAATTGACTATTGAATCACATTGAGCAAATACTTGCATTCTAGATCATCATTACTACTACCTTTGAAGCTTTTGCAACATGGAGGCTTTGTGTTGATCAAGCAATCCAACATCCATTATCTATACGAATACACTTTGACATGGGATGGTAAAATTGTAGTCTTTGAATTTTTTTATGTTCTCATTTATGCTAACATTGCTTGTTGAATTCATTGCTTTATAATCAAATTTCATGAGTAGGTTCGGATTTATCTTGTTTTGATTTTATTCATTTGACTTCATTGTTGCATTTCATTGATCCAATTCCCCCTTACACATTCTGGCACGCCCGGCGGGACCTAGGTCCTTAACTCTAACATTTTTTGTCAATTTTTATGAGCAATTGTAGGTTCTAGGTTGCTCATGTCTTTTGCAAGAATCACTTTTTCTAATTGGAACGTTTTTGTCTTAAAATTTGAACACAATCGTTGTTATTGTTTTGCCACTTTCGTCCCAAACAAACCGCTATCGACCTAAATCTTGTTCCTATTGTCTGAAAAAGCTACGATTGCACTAAATATAGGGCTGCTATTGAAGGTAATAGGTTTGCTATTGATTTATTTTCTGGGTCTATGTCAGTTTTGCAAACTTTTTGGATTCGCAGTGTATCTAACCCTAACTACTAGTTGTTGTGTTTTGTGATATTTTTTAACATTGTTGGTGCAGCTCTTGCAGGGTCATGACATATTTTTGTGTGAACAACTAATCATTTGCTTGTAGGGGTGGCAAATAGTCCAAGGCTTTTAATTTTTGAGGCATTTTTGTATGAATTTTTTTAAAGTTTTTAAAACATTTACATTTGGTGCTTTAAAATGAATTCACTTTCCTTTGGTGCAATAAAGCTGACCAAGACAACTTGAGCATTTATATTTGGTGATTTTAAGATGAATTCACTTTTCTTTGGTGCAATAAAAATGAAAAAGATAACTTAAACATTTATATTTGGTGCTTTAAAAATTAATTCACTTTCCTTTAGTGCAATAAAACTGAACAAGACAACTTGAATGTTTACATTTGGTGTTGTAAAATGAATTCACTTTCCTTTGGTGCAATAAAATTGAACAAGAAAACTTGAACATTTACATTTGGTGCTTTAAAGCAAATTCGCTTTCTCTTAGTTTATGTAATTTTTTGTTTGAAGTCTCAAATATTTGAAATTGGTGCATTTAAAACATGAATTGATATCTTTAAACACCTCATTTTGGGCTTAAAAATAAAATTACAATAAATTTTCTACTATTTCCACCATGATTGGCAAGCCAAGTGTGTATACTCTCCCCCTGTGTCTTTTGACGATCTTGGGTGACGAGAAACACTTTGGGTTTTTTGCATTTTTTTTGCGGTCACCCCTTTTTAGATATGGGCCTGCTTATGAGACACATCCTATAAAGGAGAACTCATTCGCGACCCTAAAAGCTCCACGTTTACCGACGGGTTATATAAATTGTGTGAAATCGAAAGAAAGTAGCTTAAATCTGGGCGAGAATTCCATGACATGCCTCTACCCTCATATGAACATAATGGGTTGTACAGGGTGGCTAAAGCCTTAAGTGGCTTATGTATGATACATGTGTCTAGTGTTCACAGTTGTTATCGACACCTTTTATTTTAGAGACCAACCAAGTTTCTCAAAACGTCCTTCAAATTAGTGCATGGGAATAGCATCGTTTCCAAAATTTACTTACCACATCAGATTTATAGTTGAGGCATAAGGCTTAAGATTTAATCCTATTTGGCTTGGAGTATCAAGATAATACATTTCCTTAATATATCCTATTTGTTCCCTCTATAGATTTGATTTAAAATCACTCCTTCGGGGGTGAGGTAAGCCTATAGAGAAGATTGTACCTTTATTCCTTAGGATGTATTGACTAATAACCTTTGGGCTATATCATTGGATCTCAAATTGTCTATTGTATGAATCACTTTCCATCAAAATAGATTACCAAAACATCAGACCAAATAAACATCCAACGCTTGCAAACTTATGGAACAAACTACCATCACAAAATTGGAAACTGTTGAAACAGAGTCGCTATTGTCAAGTTTTTCCACTATTGTCTCAAAACATTATTGAAATCAACCTAAATTTTGGTCACTATTGTTCAATTGACCGCTATTGCTATCATTGTTGCATGACAGTCACTGTCAAAACAGAGTTGCTTTTGAAAAACTTTTCCTCAATTGTCTTAAAACATAATTGCTATTGTTCTAAAATCCTATCGCTATTGTCCTAAAATCCTACCACTATTGTCCTACTTGCAAGCTTGCCTCCAATTTTTTCAACACAATTGATTCTCAAACATTGGCCTAAAAAAATTATTCAGTTATCAGAGATCATCATTGGACCTTTCAATCAAAAACCAGCATCACCATCCTTCACTTTGGACTTGGTTACATAAGGTTCGTAACTACTGTCTTTTGGACAACATTTGCACCATAGCTTATCAACATCATTCAACATCACCAATCAACACCAAATATCAACCTAGTCTTAAAACACATATTGAACACAAGAAATCAAATCATTATCTTGATATAGTTTTTAGAGCAAGCTTTATTTGCAACCTCATAGCTAATTCAAGTAAAATAAGCACCATGTCCTCTAATACATAGAAAAACATCAATTTGAATCTTGATAACTATTGTGTTCTAAAATTATCATCAAATCAAAACATCAAACATCGAACATCATAGCTTCATTTATCAAACAACACCCAAAATTGACTTATCTCCTCATCGTAGGGTTGAGTAGCAAAATCTTACCATCCAACACCAAGCTTGATCGTCCACATATCACAACACCAATCCATAGCAAACAAACAACAACCTTTGTACAAAAGGTATGCACACATCCCCTTTGTACATCATTTTATCAAACCAAATCTTGAAACACAATTTCATTCCATTTCCATAAGTTGTTATCTCAAACTTACCAAGGTCTTTTGAGTACATTTATGACTACAACAAGATCGCAACACAAAAAGAACATGGAGGCCAACAAAACAAACTTTTGTGTACCAAACACCAATGCCAATAACGAGGAAAATCAACCATTGGGTTATGATCCTAGGACATACTCAACTCCTAAAGAGTAACCAGTTTAAAGCACAACCAAGTCAACCACCTAGTGATGTTGACATACGCCTTAAACATCAAGACAAATTTGTTAGGCAAAAAGATCAAACTCCTAATCCTATAGACATGACCATAGAGGAGTATAATAGTGACGAGGAAATCACTGATGAAGTAATTTTAGAACACTCCCAAGATCCCAAAATGCAGAAACTAATGGACAAGATGATTGGGAAGGATCCTAACACATATTTCCTCAAGCTAGCACAAAGTGGGTCCAAGCTCCCTGCAGACTTTAACATTGAAATTCTTAGAGATCCCAATCTCATTCCTTTGGGAGACCCATTGGTGGTAAGACAAATACCAAAAACAACAGTAGATCCCAAACTACCACCATTATTCTCAAATGTGCATATCAATGACCAATCTTTTGCCCAAAATGTGGAGAATCTATTATATAGACATCCATCACAAATTGAACAAGTGGTAGTAGATCAACATACTCAAGAGAATCCAAACCTCTTGACAAATCAAAACATACTGCCATAATGTTAACACAATGGGACCCAACATATATGAGACATCATGGAATACACAACAACAAGGTCCCAATACTAATATGCAAAACATGGGAAACCTTCCACCAAGACAACCACAACAACATGTAGTGAACCAAAAAGGCAATAAACCTTTGCAACCACAACTACATGTTAACAACCCATCCCAAGACCAAGGAATGTCCCAAGGAAATGTTCAAAACCAAACTCAATACATACCTCAACAACAATAATATGATCCTAATGTGCAAAATCAATATGGATCATCATCTACCCAGAACCCTCAACATCAAACATGCATCTCAGCACCATCGAATGTCAATACCCAACATCAAATGTATGTTCAACCACAAAAAAACACACACCTACAAAATCAAGCACCTAATCCTCCACAATACAACATTGGTGCACAACCTCCTTCATAATACTAAACCTACACACCTCAACAACAACAACGCATCCTACCTCAACAACAACAACACAACATGCCTCAACAACAACACAACGTACCTCAACAACAACACAATGTACCTCAACAACAACACAACGTACCTTAACAATAATACAACATACCTCAACAAAAAAATAGCATACCTAAACAACAACATCATACCCTCCATCCACAACATGCCCACATCGATCCTCAAGGACCCCATCCATCATTCTACACCCACAACATGGCCCAAGGGTCGTCATATATACAAACCCCACAATATAACACACACAACAATGTGGGGCAGTAAGGTTATAGTGTCTCTCCTTATCAAACGAATGCACCAAGTGATGATGTAACCTTACAAATACAAAATCTCAACCAAAGGATATCGAACATCCAAATTGGAAATCCGAAGAAGAGTTATGCTCTACAAGATATATGTCTATATCCCTTTGATCGGTCCTTATCTATGATGCCTTTCCTCGAGAACTTTGAAATACCAAAATTTGACAAATACAAGGAAGAGGGGATCCAATGGAGCACATGCGAGAATTCTCAGTAGCTTGCATGGATGTACAACACAATGATACCTATTTAATAAGGCTTTTCCCACAAATTCTCGGTGGGGCCGTTATCGAGTGGTTCTCTCATCTACTGCCTAGTATCAAGACCTTCGATGAGTTGTTAGATAAAATTTTCAATCATTTCTCATACAACATAAAGCAAGATATTTAATGATCCCCAATCTGTACAAAATTAAACAAAGCCAAGGGGAATCATTTACTTCATATCTACAAATATGGAGACATAAATCTAGCAAATGTAAATGGCCCATTCCTGAGAAACAGCTCGTAGATGTCTTTGTCTCTAACATACAAGCAGACATTAGCTACCAACTCACCATGTTGTGCCCTAGTAATTTTGAGGAAACTATTGACAAGGGTTTACTCATAGAAAGAGCTCTCATAGAAAGGGGAGTCATTAAACTATATAACAACAAAGACCAAGCTTCAAGTTCAAATGAAAAACCAAAAATATGGGCTAAGAACAAAAATGTTACCAATGATGGAGTGGTAGATGCAAAATTTGTTCAAAATGTACAACCACCCAGCAATCCATAGAACAATGTCCAATCATCTCAAGCAAACTACCCTCAAAACAATTAGCTCACATATCCTTAGAATAACCAAAAAAACACATCAAGGGTAGGATATTCAAAGAGGGTCGCCAGGGAAAAACAATAAAACAAGGAGAAAATTCACTCCATTGGGAGAAAATATGGAGGTAGTTATGCATAAACTCATCCAAAAGAACCTTATCAGAATTCCCAATCCTGATAAAACAACTTATTATGAACCAAACTTCAAACCCCCTTGGTACAGCGAGAACAATCGATGTGAATTCCATAAGATCAAGGGCCACAAAACAAATAATTGTGTGAGACTTAAAAACATCATATAGGACTTGGTAGAAAAAGGTGAGGTTGACATTGAACATCATCCTAGGCCCTCTAGTAATAGAGACATGGGAATATACAAGGATTCACTCCCCGATCATTCTAGGGGAAATGAAAAAGGTAAGGGACAAGATTACCGAAAATCCAACTTCACCTACGACGAAGTCGTAGAAACTATTTGTCAGGCCAATCACAATATCAATATCATGGCCATACTAGGAAAAAGCATCGAATGTAATGTTACTATAAGAAGAGAAGAAGTCACAATCCAAGGAGCCCCACTTCCATCCAAAGTCGCCATCAAGCCTTCCACAGACTATAGCATAGTTGACCAATTGAAGAAAACTCTAGCATTAATCTTTATCCTTGAACTTTTAAAGTTATCACCAACACATAAAGAGATCCTGGAGAAAACTCTAATTGAATCTTCAGTGCCTAATAATCTTAACACTGATCAATTTCAAGCGATGGTTGGTACCATTGATGAGCTTAGTTTATGACTCAATTTTGATAGAGTTTATTATCCATTTGTTGTAGTTGTCATAGACTTTGATATTTGGATGTTGACCTTTTTATGATATTTCCTCAAAACCATAAATATTGGACATAAGCTTATTTTTGTAATCTTTAATGACATTGACATGCTATATGAATTATCTATGTTAGTTTTACATGTGGATTAATGAATGTTACTTTAAGATAGTTACAGATATGCAATTGTTGTGCGTACTAATATTGTTATGCAGATATAATTAGAAGCCTACAAAATTGAGGAAGATTTTTCCAGCTGGTCATTCACCATGAAGGTCAACAAGGTGATCGTTCAAAGGTCAATGGAGGGAAGACTCTCAGCAAGAGGGAAATTCCAAGTTTAAATCAAAGAATTGTAACTACCTTGTAAATGGTCTTAATTGTTTGTTGAGCGAATATAGGAGTTATTGTTGTGTTAGATCTACATTAAGGCAAACATGCTTGACCAGATTCCACGTATGCATAACCTCCTTTCCATTTTTTATACTTTCCCTAAAGTGGCGTCCTCCTAATCTGTTGGAGTTGACTGCCTTGCTAGGTAATCAGTTAGTAGTTTTTCTTCCTATAAATAAGACTCAAATGCTCCTTCTTAGAAGGTTGATTAATCTGATGATGTATTTGCATTCTTAGTTTTTTCGGTAATATAGTTATCTTGCTCGATTGTATTCATTCTTTCCAATGAATAAAATAAAGTTATAAGTTTGTGCATCTAAGTTCACATTTTTTTTAAGGGATACTCATCCAAGGGGGGCCACTTGGTGAGCATTCCATCCTTTAGTTTAGTTATTACTTTTTGTTCAACAATTAGTTAAGAATCTGGCATTGTCTGTTCCTGCAGCCACTAGAATTCCATTATGACTGTTCTTGCAGCCAAAGTAGACAAAGTAATTTCTTGTTTGTTTACTCAGATTTTCATTTTTGTCATGCATTGCAGCTTAGTATAGTTGTTGGTTGATGCTCAACACTTATGTTATTTCTTTCCAAACAATTTACTTCCAGTATTGTGTCTTTCTTAGCTGTAGAATGAATGTGGCAACTTTGGATTCCTAGTGCACATATTGTGTTGACCCATTTCAAGTTTACGTCCCTGGGTTGACAAGTTAAATGCACCTTCATGATGATTGAGATAGCTATTCAGATTAGATGTCCAATCTTTGAATCACAACTGTAAGGGCTTAGTTGTTAAATCATTGTAGGAGGCCAACATTTTTGGCGTCATTGCCAGGGATGGTGTCAAACTAGGGAGTTTTTTGCAGTCATTGATAGTTTTTCTTGCTATAGTATTTTTGAAAGTTTGTTCTTAGTATACCCCTCATTTAGGAAAGTAATGATCCACTATTCTTTTTCCAATTCTTTGTGTGATTTGGCTGATAGTGAGTTGATATTGTATGCATAGAGGAAGGAGGAGAGATGCTCATGCGAGATTCCTTCCTAATAACCTTGATCCATTCCAGCTAGTTGAGCATCAGAATCTGCCAAGAGACAAAGAAGAAGAAGAGCCACACCCCTTTGCCGATGCATTTCCTGATCTGACCAATTTTGAAATTTCCTCTGAAGACCAAAATCAGATTGAGAATCCCTTTGCTTTGGAACTACATTAGGAAAGCATGGGTGATGCAAATAGAAATAGACCTAACCAACTAGCTTTTCCTTTCCCCATTGCTCATCAAAATGAAGTTGGCAACCTAAAAACTATCCCTACTTCAGTCCTTCCTAAGTTATATGGACTTTTCATAGAAGATCCTGATACTTTCTTGTTCGAGTTTGACATACTCTGCAGGAGTTGTGACTATACCATTGATGCCCATAGGCTTAAGCTATTCCCTACCACCTTGAAAGAAGTTGCATTAAGATGGTTTATGAGCCTAGGAAAAAATATTGTGGAGACTTGGAAGGAGATGAAAACAAAGTTCCTTGAGAAGTACAAGGAATATTGTAGAGGTAGTGACATGAGGGGAGATAACATTTTTAGGATGCAACAAAGGGAAGATGAGAGCCTGGAGGATTACATTTCAAGGTTTCTATTTTTCCTACATAAATCTCCACACCATACACTTAATGAAGAATCACAAAAGTTGCTTTTCCTAAGAGAAATTAATGATAGCTACACTGATGCCTTGGACCTAATGGGAGGAGGAGATATCACCCAAGTTCCTTGGGAGAATATCAATAAGATATGTCAGAACTATTCCAAGGCAGCTTCAAAGAAAGGGAGAGCTTACCAATCCTCTATGGGTAAGTCATCTACCAGTGGAGTTTCAAGAATGGAGATTACTAACTTGTTGGTAGACTTCAAGCAATACATCATAAATAATCTGGCTACTCAACTGGATACACTTCAGGCCAAGAAGAAACAAGAGGAGGCAGAGACAATGTTGGCAGAATATTTTCCTCATTGTAGACAAAAGAAGGATTGTACATGCAAGATGGTAGCTAATATTGACAGTAAGCAGATTCCACCTGAGTTCAAGCCAATCCAGGGTGAAGATGTCCAAGTCTACTACATTGCACAAAGGAGGCCATGGGCTCCAAGACAAGGTATGCCACTAGATCCACTATCTTTTGTTGGGCCATATTTCAATTCATATTCATCTGGTAACCAATGGAAACCCCCACATCCATCCAATTATGGAGGATATCCACCACAACCTTGGAATAACCCTCCAAATTCCTAGCCCAATCACCAAAAATCTCCACCCCAGTGGCAGCAACCTTAGGGGAATTGGCAGTGGTTTCAAGGAAATTGGCAGCCACCCCCAGGAAATTTGCAGCAAACATCTCAATGGAGGGGAGGACAACAATGGCCAAACCAGACAACCAGTTACATGCAGCCACCTTCTCAGCCCTAGCAACCTACTATAATGCCTCCTCCTACTATTTCAAGTTCAAATACACCTAAACCTACTCAGCTACTAGCTCATCCCACACCTAACCAAAATAACAAACCATAGTAGCAACCAATATACTTTGTTGATCCAAATCAATTCCCTACATATGTTGTGAGTGTAAGTGACATCCACTTGCATTCAGAAACTACTTTTCCAGCTCCTTCCACACCCATTATTACTGAGCTTCCTGTGAAAGAAGAGGAGCCTTTGAATGTCCCCATTCAGCCAAGTGTACATAAAAACCTTGAACCAGTCCCAGTCAAGCAGACTGAACAAGAACCAATTTCCCTAGAGATTGAAAAATGTGAAACAAAAGGAAGAGAAGGAGGAACCAACCTTTGAAATTTTAGATTAGTTGAAGAATATATGTGTCCAGATACCTCTATTTCAAGCCATAAAATATGTTCCTATATATGGAAAAGCAATTAAGGAAGCGTGCCTTAAGAAGCCAGGCAGGAGAAGAAAGACCCCACTATGGTTCATGTGGTGGGACAACTGGCTGACATCATGCTTGGGAAAGTGATTGTTCCCAAATATAATGTCCCAAAGAGTCATGTGACAAGAGTTATTATCAATGGGATCCAAATAAAGAAAGCTTCGATTGATTTAGGAGTAGCAATAAATGTAATGACCAAGGGTATCCTGCAGCAACTAAATGTTGCAAGCATGAGACCTACTCCTACTGTCTTGCAGCTTGCTGATAGTTTCACTGTTAAATCTGATGGTATAGTAGAGGATCTTGTGGTAACTCTAGACTCTTGGGAGTATCCAGCAAATTTTATGATTTTTTCTCCTAGAGCTACACTAGGCAGGTACCCCATTATTCTAGGAAGGCCATGGTTAGCAACAACAAATGCCTATATTGGATGTTAGACAAGAGACATGACCATTTATGATGGAAAGAGCACCAAAAATCTTATTCTCTACCCTCCTGCTCAGTCATCCCATGATATGGATAACCCCATATGGCCACATGTTGGTGAAGAGGTCGAGGAAGTCAATTTTGTGGCACGACTTATGATGTTAGGTAGGAGTTCTTTCATACAACTTCAAGATGAAGATGAAGAATTGTCTAACATAATTCAAAACCATTGTGAGGTGCAGGAAGACTCATCCTCTCATGCATCTGATTCTATTGATCCAGTAAAGACACTTCTTCCCACTCTTCTTGTAGAAAAACTTCCTGTAGCAACATGTATGTCTCATACATTACTGCCACATGAACTCGAGGTACCAAGCATTAGTGAAGTAGCTATGATAGAGATAACTACATGAGTGCAAGTGTCGGAAGGAAAATATCTAAATGTTAATAGCAAATTGAGTGAAGAACAATAATTGTCATTGAAAAATTTACTGAGGACCCACCAACATCCATTTGCATGGGACTATCATGATATGAAGGGATTGGATCCTAAGCTCTACACTCATAGGATATACATCAGAGATGATTGTACACCAGTGAGGCAGCCACAAAGAAGAATTAACCCTGCATTGAGAGAAATTGTAAAAGGAGAACTACAGAAATTGTTGGATGCAGGATTTATCTACCTCATTTCAAATAGTCAGTGGGTGTCTACATTGGTGATTGTGCCCAAAAAGGAAGGGAAGTGGCAATTTTGTGTTGATTACAAGGAACTCAATGCTGCCACCAAAAACAACCATTTTCCCCTTCCTTTCATAGACCAAGTTCTAGATTCATTTGCAGGAAAGCAGTACTTTTCTTTTCTAGATGGATTCAACAACTATAACCAGATCTAAATTGCACCTGAGGACTAGGAGAAGACCACCTTTACCTGTCCATGGGGGACCTATGCCTACTTAGTACTTCCATTTTTCTTATGCAATTCACCTGCAACTTTTCAGAGGGCAGTCATTAGCATATTTTCAGACATCTCTCATGATTGCATGGAAATTTATATGGATGACTTTACTACTTGTGGTGCTAATTTTAATGAAGCATTGAAAAATCTCAGGAGAGTCCTACAAAGATGTGAAGACCACAATATATCTTTAAACAATGAAAAGTGTTTCATGATGATGCAAGAAGGTGTAGTCCTTGGCCACTACATCTCTCACAAAGGAATTCAAGTAGATCCTGCAAAGATTGAGGTGATCACCAATCTACCTATACTTGCAAAATAAAAAGATGTTAGGAATTTCTTAGGATGTGCCGGTTATTATAGGTGGTTCATCAAAGACTTCAGCAAAATGGTAGCACTATTGTACACTCTCCTAACTAAATATGTTGAATTCCAATGGACAGAAGACTGTGACAAGGCATTTTCTGACTTGAAATCAACTTTAACTCATGCTCTTGTACTCAAAGGTCCTAATTGGGAGCTTCATTTTCACAGTCATACAGATGCATCAGACTATGCTATAGGAGTAGTATTAGGACATAAATAAGGAACTATTGAAAATTCTATTTATTTTGTCAGCAAAAATCTGCAAGGAGTTGAATTCAACTATACAGTGACAGAAAAAGAAATGTTGGCAGTGGTCTATTCCCTTAACAAATTTAGGCACTACATAACAGGCTATTAGATCTTTGTGCACATAGACCATGCAACCATTAGGTACCTCATGAATAAACCCCTAATAGCAGGTGGGCTAGCAAGATGGTTATTGTTGATGCAGGAGTTTGACATAACCATTGTGGATAAACTAGGGAAGGCCAATGTTGTTGTAGAATTTCTTTCAAGGTTGAATACATTAGGGGACAATTAAGTCATTGATGACTCTTTCTCTGATGAACACTTATTCTCTATTAGTGTGCATACACCCTGGTATGCTGACATAGCTAATTATTTGGTCACATGGAGAGTTCCTCCTCATTTCTCTCCAAAAGAGAGAAGGGTGCTCATTGAAAAATATTTTCCTTTCTTATGGATTGTTGGATGTTTGTTCTACACTGGACCAAACCATGTCATGAGGAGATGTGTGAGGGAAGATGAGACATATGACATTTTGCACGCATGTCACAATGAACCCCGTGGAGGGCATTTTGCAGCCAAGAAAACAACAATGAAGATTTTGAACATAGGATATTACTGGCCCACACTCCACAAGGATGCATGGAAATATACAAGGAAGTGTGATAGATGCCAGAGGATGGGCCGACCAACCAAATTTGATGAGATGCCCCTTTACTCCCATGTAGCAATCACTCCATTTGACAAATGGGGATTGGATTTTGTAGGACCAGTTGATCCTCCATCAAATGGTAAATCCTATATCTTAGTATGCATTGATTATGTAACCAAGTGGGTAGAAGTTAAGGCTATGAAGCATGAAAGAGATAATAAGGTTGAAATTTTTCTTTATGAGGAAATTTCCACACAATATGGGGTTCCAAGAGAGCTAGTGACTGATCAAGGGGCTCAATTCACTTCAACCCTTGTTATAGCACTGGTCAATGAGTACAACATAAGGCATAGGAAGTCTACCCCTTATCACCCTCAGGCCAATGGCCAAGTTGAGGTGACTAATAGGGAAATTGAAGCCATTCTAACCAAAATAGTGGCTATCCATAGGAAGGATTAGGAAAATAGGCTGCCATAAGTTGTTTGGGCCTATCGAACCACCTGGAAAACATCCACAAGCTTCATTCCTTTTGGGTTGCTATATGGAAAGACAACTATGATGCCCATTGAATTTGAGCATAAGACTCTTAGGACTGCAATAGACTTGGGGATGGATATCTTTGAGGCACAAAGGGAAAGAATCATGCAGCTGAATGCTTTGGATGAGATGAGGAAGGCAACCTTGCATCACACAAGGGTAGTGCATAATCAAAGAATAAAGTGGCATGAAAAATTCATAATGGACAAGAAATTCTAGCCAAGTGACTAAGCACTGCTCTACGACTCAAGGTATCAAAATAATGTAGGAAAATTGCAGACAAGGTGGCTAGGACTGTATGAGGTTCCTGAAGTCTTCCCCAATGGTGTTGTTCAGCTCACTACCATTAACCCTGTCAGATTTAATTTGCTTGTCAACGGTCATCGCCTCAAGTTGTATCACAAGCCAACTTCCAAGTAGGAATTCCTACACTAATTCACTCAACATGCAACACCCAAACTTCTTGCAGCCGAAGGAAGTGGACCTATTGTCCCTCCTTCTAGCTAACCAAGGTATGTAACTTGTCATAATAAAGACTTCCACTTTTGTGGGAGTCCACTTCTTCATCCATTCACCCATCTGCCCATCCATCTCCACCTTTCTCTCTCTTCCATCACATCGCCATAACTTCACTTCATTCCACTCCACTTTCATTAATTGCTCAACTAACTTCTTAAAAGGTCACAGGTACTTTTTCCTTTCCAAGAATTCAGGTACGTGCGCATCAATTTGTTATATCTTAATCGTATTTTAGTACATTCATTTAATTACTGTACATTAATATAGACGTTCTCCATAGCATGTAATTATTCTTTGCCCCTATCAAATCGTCATTACTACCTCGCATGTGAGGACACATGCTCAAATTTAGGTTGGGGGGAAGTGTGAATACCATGTCCACGTGTTAGTCCATGTTGGTTCATGTCAACAAAGTTTAAATTGAGTCAGTTTAAATTATGAGTGAGATGACGGCTCACATGTGTGAAATGACATCAACTACCGCCATTTTTCTTGATCATAGCCTTCATTTATTACTCCTTTACTGCCTTTATTGCTCCTGTCATAATCCTAAGTCACCAAAAAGGTAAATTTCATATGACACTAGCGTTGGGAATTTAGTAGCATTGCAGGAAGGAGAAATTTAGCTTTTAGATGAAGATTACAGGAAGGGAAACCTTGCATAGTGATTGTTTATTTACAGACAATTGAACAATGGGAGGTGGGTTAATTCGAAATGAACCCACAGTTCATGATGTATTACTGCAGAATACACCTTGCCATGTCGAGTTCAAAAATTGAGGGTGGTTAGATTATTTTCTGAAGCTGAATGGTTATAATGAAGATTTTGTGTTGGAATTTTCCCAAACATTATCTGAAGGAAAGGCCATAGTAAAAGGGTTGGAGGTAATGGCTACTGAAGAAAGGATTGCAAAAGTTACAGGGTTGTCTATCGACGGTGAACATTATCCTACTACCAGAGATGTCAAGTCAGCTAGGGCTAAATTTACAAAACCTGGTGACCCTCCATTGAGTGTGGACAAGCAGGTGCGAAGAGAATATCTCTGCTTGAGCCGTGGAAGCAAGTAGTTGTTTATGTTGTGAAGTACATTACCTGTGAAGGTCGTCAGTCGAATCTACATTTTGTGCACTTCAAACTCCTGAATCAGATGAGGCATGGGAGAAGAATGAATGTGCCAAACGTGCTATACCACCTTCTTTCAATCATGGCGACCGAGACCCAAAAAAGGTAGGGATAATTTTGTTTCCCACCATTGTCTAATCAAATTATTAGTAGAGAAGTTTTTGCATGATGTGTCTGATATGACTTGGGAAGAATTATTAAACATTGATCAAATTAGACCAGAGCATTTGTGACCTGGGGTTTTCCCTCAACCTCGTAGGACCAAGAGAGTGAGTTTTGTTGAAGCCACTCCTGGAACCTCAACTTTTGACGCAGGCCCTAGTGTAAACCCTCCTATAGCTGAACAAACCATAGAGATTAGTTCTTTTGAGACAGAACATTCAGACAAAGAAAGTTCCTTTTCAGATTCTGATGATGATGTCCCTCTTGGCATCCTAATTCAAACTAGGGCACAAAAGAAAGAGGAAAAAATAAGGAAGGGAAAAGCTAAAAATCAAATGACATAAAAGAAAGAACCAAGCTCTAAGAAACAAAAGGCTGACACTATTCTTCCTACAGCCGAAGAGAAACATGAGAGCCCTCCTAGAAAAACAAGACTAGCTAGACCATCCATTAGTATGTCTCTACAGTGAAGCCTTAGGACTAGAGAAACACCACGGGAGGACACAGAAGCCCCAATGGGGCAGGTGAACGTTGAGGGAAAGGACATATTTGAGGAAGCAACAAATATAAGATTGACAGAGCTTGCTACCATCATAAAAAAAGTTGAAATTCAAGAGTATGAGGAGAATCAGGAGCTCTTGCAGCAAGAGTAGAAGCAAGAGTTCCTGCAACAAGAGCCCCTATAGCCAGAACTGGGAGAACAGACAGCACCCCTACAACTAGAATTGGTTGAACAAACAAAATCCCTGCAGTTGGAGCCATATGAAAAGCAAACATCAGCGCCAGGAATTTTTTTGGTAGGAATACATAAGCCCTTTGATTTTTCAATGCACATGGTAGCTATGCACTTATGTAATGAGATGCAAAGGAGGGAAGAGGAATGGAAAGAGGAGAAACATGGGCTAAAGAAGGAAATTCAAAAGAGAGATGAAGAGATTGAAGATAAGAATGCAGAAATTGTTGCTTTAAAGGAGAAGGTGGACAATATGGAAGCCTTAGTACCTCATATATTAGAGTGTAGGACTCCTCCAAGGGTCTATGCTCTATATTTGAAGGAGAAGAATATTTCTTTTAAACTAGCAAGGATTGTTTCAGGTTTGAATCCTTCCATTGAGACTCCTCTTGAATTTTTCCAAGCTTATCAGATTGCTCCTCCTGAAATGAAGAATTTGTTGTGTGAATTCTATTTGCATAATTATGATGTGACCCAAGATCATGATTGGAATCCATTGTTGTATGTTGGGGATGTCCAATTAAGGGCATTTATGTCCTAGATACAAAATGAGATTAGTTGGGAACAACAATTCAGGACTTATAGGAAAATAGAATCTAACACTCCCCTGCCTATTAGGGTTGAATCTAGGAACCCAGGGGACATTTTCATGGGTTGGCACAAAATTCTTTAGCGACCAAGCAATGGCAGTAGGATCCTTCCTGAGAGAAGAATTTTACAGAGAATATGAGGAGGTAGCAAAAACCATAGGGAAATTTGTAAAGGGATATTTGGCACAAAGGTGGAACAGTCTGACTGATGAGTTAAAACAAGTTGAGCCTCACTCTCTGCAGAACTTTGTTGTAGCATGCAAAAGAGTTGATAGATATATACAGATTGGAAGGTCAAAGGGACAATTTTGGCTTCCACTAACTTTTCAACCACCTATCCTATTATGGTCTATGTCAAATTTCAGGTATTATCAGTATGATATAGTTGCAAAGAGACAAAGATGGAGTAGGTTGGACAGACAGTGAGGGTTCTCTTGGGACCATAATTCACACACTACAAGAATTGATGTATGACAACTGGCAGTTGCAAATTTCAGAGCATTAACTAAGCAAAAGAACAACTCTTCCTCTGCTGGAGGACCAACAAAGCCTTAGGTTGGGGGGAGTGATGAGTCCACTTTATGACTCAATTTTGATAGAGTTTATTATCCATTTGTTGTAGTTGTCATAGACTTTGATACTTGGATGTTGACCCTTTTTATGATATTTCCTCAAACCGTAGACATTGGGCATAAGCTTGTTTTTGTAATCTTTAATGACATTGACATGCTATATGAACTATCTATGTTAATTTTACATGTGGATTAATGAATGTTACTTTAAGATAGTTACAGATATGCAATTGTTGTGCATACTAATATTGTTATGTAGATATAATTAGAAGCCTACAAAATTGAGGAAGATTCTGCTAGTTGGTCATTCACCATGAAGGTCAACAAGGTGATCATTCAAAGGTCAATGGAGGGAAGACTCTCAACAAGAGGGAAATTCCTAGTTTAAATCAAAGAATTGTAACTACCTTGTAAATGGTCTTAATTGTTTGTTGAGCGAATATAAGAGTTACTATTGTGCTAGATCTGTGTTAAGGCAAACATGCTTGACTAGATTCCACGCATGCATAACCTCCTTTCCACTTTTTATGCTTTCCCTAAAGTGGTGTCCTCCGAATCTGTTGGAGTTGACCACCTTGGTAGGTAGTTAGTAGTTTTTCTTCCTATAAATAAGACTTGGATGCTCCTTCTCAAAAGGTTGATTCATCTGATGATGTACTCGCATTCTTAGTTTTTTCAGTAATATAGTTATGTTGCTCGATTGTATTCATGCTTTCCAATGAATAAAATGAAGTTATAAGTTCATGCATCTGAGTTCACATTTGTTTTAAGGGATACTCATCCAAGGGGGGAACTTGGTGAGCATTCCATCCTTTAGTTTAGTTATTACTTTTTGCTTAACAATTAGTTAAGAATTTGGCACTGTTTGTTCCTGCAACCACTAGAATTCCATTATGTGACTGTTCCTGCAACCAAAGCAGACAGAGTAGTTTCCTGTTTGTTTGCTCAGATTTTCATTTTTTTAATGCATTTCAGCTTAGTATAGTTGTTGGTTGATGCTCAACACTTATGTTATTTCTTTCCAAGTAATTTACTTTCAGCATTATGTCTTTCTTAGTTGTAGAATGAATGTGGCTACTTTGGATTCCTAGTGCACATACTATGCTGACCCATTTCAATTTTACGTCCTTGGGTTGACAAGTTAAATGCACCTTCGTGATGATTGAGATAGCTATTCAGATTAGATATTCAATCTCTGAATTACATTTGTAAGGGCTTAGTTGTTAAATCATTGTAGGAGGCCAACAGCCATCACTTCACCCCATCGCTTAGTCTTTTCTAAAAAGACCTTCCCCAAAGATAATTTCATAATCAAGCTTTGTATCTCGAGGTTTGTGTCCATAAACACAAGATCAAGAGAGTCCTAATAGATGGGGGTGCAAGCTTAAACATATGTACCCTAAAAATGGTAAAGCAGTTGGGATATTCTGACGACGTGATTGACAAGACAAAGAGTATCACCATAAGGGCTTTGATGATATGGAGAGAAACTCTAAGGGCACAATAATACTTCCAATACAAGTGGGGCCAAAAATAGCATAAACAACTTTTCAGGTCCTGGATCTTGAGTTGCCATATAACATTCTCTTAGGATGTTCATGGATCCATGCAATGCAAATTATCCCTTCAACTTTTCAACAATGCCTTAAATTTCCTTACAATGATAAGGAAGTTACAATATACGCTGATCCTGAACCCTTCCATTATAGCTCAAACTTGGAGGAGAAATACAAAATGCTCCTTCAAATACCTAGTAACGACATATCATTCCACTCATTTTTCTATGTCGATCCAACATCACTTGCTTCAACCTCAACTCCACCTACATCAAACAATCCTCCAAAATTTGACCCCAAGATCTAGGTGCTTGACAAGGGCAATGGAGAATACCATTTCAAACTATCCTTCTATATTAGAGAGCTTCCCTCGTCACCAAAATCCTATGGATGACCAAAGGAAATAAAGCATGTTCAAGCCGTCACATATGAAGTTAAACCCACTATCTTCAAAAAGTGGGGAGACATGAAGGATGAAGTGGTATTCGAAGAGGACCTCTCATCATGGATCTATAAAGAAGAATAAGAATAGAAATAGCTATATCCCCTTCCTATGGAGCTCAACAATAAAGGTTATCAAATAGCAAGAAATATGAGATGTACATTGGAAAAGGTGGCCTTGGTCTACACGAACAAGGCATAAGAGAACCCATCATAATAGAACAATGCAAGAAGAACTTGGGACTAGGTTATGGTTCGATAGACATGGTTACCCCAAATACTTAAACTACCTCTTATCAAGAAATATCTCCTTCTACCATCATTGAGACATTGGATAAGTATGATCTTATTGACAATGACCTAATAATCACAAACCTATTTGAATACATTGGCATAAATACCATCACCTTAAAACCTACATATGAGGACTACCATATTGAAACAAAATCCAACAAATGGGAATAGAAGTCTTGCACCTCTATTGACTATGACTTAGATACCCTCTAGGACCTTGATAACTCTGCTATCCTTACCTTTTCCCCATCCATATCTACCATAAAATTTTTTTATAAAAATGATAACATACCCTTATGTCACTCGTAGTTGATCAATTGGGATCAACAACATCACGCATCTATTGTGGACCTATTCTAGAACAATGAAGCTATTGTAGAGTTCATGGGAATTCAATAGGCCATCCATCAAGGAGATCATGACGTTGGTTTTGTCATAGAACTAGAACAAGGAACAAATTTTGGAGGGGAGATTACATCCTCCAATCACAAAATTAAAATGAAAAAACTAAAAATAAAAATGAGATCCCCTAGGGAAAACCACAAAGTGTCTCTATTGGATCATGAAAAAGGAAAAACAAAGGATGTATTTGAGGGTGAAAACCTAACCAAGGCACCTGAATATGGAGGATTCAATCTCCCCATAACAGAGGATCAAGAACACTCAACATCCTTGGTTGAAGGTTCTGAACCTATCAACATTGGAACAATAGAGGCACCTAAAGTAACATATCATGCAGCTTCCTTAATTCATAGGAAAAATTCAACTTCACGACATTCATCAAGGAACATAATATCAAATTTTTTTGGACATATGCAAATATGCCTAGGCTAGATCCAGCTTTAGTGGTACACCACCTGACAGTATTCCTTGCATCAAAACTAGTTAAGCAAAATCTTTGCAAGATGCACCCGTAGATAACACTGCTAGTCAAGGTGGAGCTTCAAAAACTATTAGGCGTGGGATTCATCAAACCCATAGACTATCCTGAGTGGGTATCCAACCTTGTACTAGTATCGAAACCCACTAGGGGCATATAGATCTGTACAAACTTCAAAGATATCAACAAAGCATACCCTAAAGATGAATTCCCCCTTCCCAACATCTACATCATAGTGGATCTAACTCTTGGTCATAAAATGTATTCACTAATGGATGGATCTTTCAAGTACAATCAAATAAAGATAGCCCCTAAAGATCAACAAAAAAATAACTTTTACCTGTGCTTGGGGAAATTTTTGTTGGAATGTCATGCCATTCGGTTTGAAGAACACAAGAGCCACATATCAAAGAGAAATGACTACCATATTCCATGACATGTTGCACATCACCATGGAAGATTATGTAAATGATCTATTGGCTAAATTAGTCACAAGACATGAACACCTGGCTAACTTAGCTAGGATATTTGACATATTAGAGGAATATAACTTGTGTCTAAATCTAAAGAAATGTGTGTTTGGTGTAAAATTTGGGAAACTATTGGGATACATTGTATCCAAAAGAGGTATTGAGGTGGATCTCACTAAATTCAAGGCTATCTTAGAAATGCCTCCCCCAAGGATATTAAAATAGTTGTGTAGTCTACAAGGCAAGCTTCAGTCTATCAAAAAGTTCATCGCACAACTAGCAGATAAATGTCATCCATTCACACACGTTCTCCACAAAGATGTAACATTCAAATGGGACAGAAGGTGTGATCAAGCTTTTCAACAGGTCAAGGACTATTTTCTCACTCCCTAGTAATGATGCCTCCAATTCAAGATAAAGCAATGATTCTATATGTGTCCACAACAACAATAGATTTTGGAGCTCTATTAGCACAACTTGATGAACAAAATAAAGAACTAGCAATTTACTACTTTAGTGATACCTTGGTTGGCTATGAGTTGAATTATACACCCATTGAATGAGCATGCCTATTAGTTGTCTTCAAGCACAAAATCTTAGGTATTACATGTTAAATAGAAAAATCAAGTTGATATCTAAGATAGATCCCTTGAAATATCTCTTAGCAAAGACAACTCTTACAAGAAGAATTGCTAAGTGGGTCATGATACTTAGTGAATTCAACATAGATTATGTCAAAAGAAAAGCCATCAAAGGATAGGTGATAGCATATCAGTTAGCATAAGCACCAATTGAAGATCATCAACCACTCATAGTAGAATTTCCAAACAAGAGCATCCTACTAACAACTTAGTCAATCTATTGGACCATGTACTTCAATGAATCCCACACTTAGCACGACTCAAGGGTCAGTATCCTATTTCTCACACCACAAGGAGACAATATACCAAAAGTATGCAATATTTCCTTCCCCTATACAAACAATATAGTTGAGTATGAAGCATTGATCGCTGGGCTGAAAATGGTCATGGAGTGGAAAATTAAGGAGCTACAAGTCTATGGTGACTCCCGGTTGGTCATAAGGCAAGTCAATGAAAAATACCAGACCAAAGATGAAAAGCTTATACCATACAAAAGGATGATGGGAAGCTTCAAAAAATACTTCCTGATCATCATCTTTAAACAAATCTTGAGGATTAATAATAAATCCGTTGATGTTATGGTTACTATCAGTTCACTCCTTAACATATCTAAGGACGTTCCTAGATACAAATTCTTGGTGGAATAGTTGCTTATACCAGCATTCGACATCCTAGAATCCAAACTAGTGTGTGATGTTGTTGGTCTTGACTCACCTTGGTATGAGAACACATTTTCCTGTATCCAACACAAAATAATACCACCCCACCTAACGACCAATCAAAAGAAAACCTTCATCCATCGAACTTCCCGATTTACTATCCTAGGAGATACCTTATACCACTAAAGTATCGATGGTACATTACTTTGATGTCTTAATGTGAAAGAAGTGCAAACTACCTTGCAAGAGGTACATGAAGGTATTTGTGGGTCTCACTCTAGTGGATCTAACCTAATCCAAAAGATACTATGAATAGGGTACTATTGGCCATTACTAGAGCAAGAAGCAATTCATTTTTCCAAGTTTTTTCAATGATAATAGCATGGAGATCTTGTGCACGCACCTGCACAAGAGTTGTGCCCTATCACTACTCCATGGCCCTTCTCTCAATGGGGATTGGACCTAATAGGAAAGATATCACCGACCTCATCCAATGGGCATAAATTCATCATCATTGCTATGGAGTACTTTACAAAGTGGATAGAGGCTATTCCTCTAACTTGTATCACAAGGAAACAAATAGCTAAGTTCATTCTTAACTATTTAATCTGTCAATATGGTATCCCACAAACTATCATAACAGATAATGGAACTTCATTTAAGAACCAAGATGTCTGCAAGCTCTGCTCAAGATTCTCTATCCAACACCACTTTTAGCCCCATATTATCCTCAAGGAAACGACTAGTCTGAAGCATCCAATAAGACCATCTTTAAAATCCTAAAGTTGTTAATGATGTCAACCATGACTGGCACTTACAGCTAAACCCAACCTTATGGGCTTATAGAACCAGCATCCGCACACCTATAGGTGCAACTTCCTTTTCCTTGGTCTATGGATCTGAAGTAATACTACCTATAGAGGTTGAAGGATCTTGTTAGCAACAAAGAGTATTGGGTATCCAAACTCAATGAGCTTGAACTCCTAGATGAAATATGCTTGAGTGCATTGAACCATCTACAAGCTTATCAAAATCAACTCAAGTGAAGCTACAATAAGAAAATCAATAACAAGAACTTTCAGGTTGATGACTTGGTCCTAAAGGAAAATAAAAAAATCTAACTAAATCAAGATGGGAAAGGTAAGTTTGAACCAAACTAGTTAGGTCCCTACATCATTACGGCAAGCTACGAATTTGGAGCATATCAGTTGGTAACACAATAAGGAGAACCTCTAGATGAACCCCTTAATAGTAGTCATCTCAAGAAGTTCTACACCTAAGCGTATCAGGATATCTCAAGCAAAAAAAAAGGAAAAAAAAAGCTAAAAAAATTTAAAAATAAAGAAAATAGTAAAGAGAAATAAAACATTCTTTAAGTGAAAACAACCTTGCGGTGCTTCTAGGACCGATATTGTAGTGAAAGCTTGGTAAATAGGTGCTACGTTTGAATAAGACCTGCATCCTCCTCTATAAGCACTATCTATCTACTATCGTATCCATTCTAGACATGCATCGCCATAATAAAATGTGCAGCCAACCATGGCTCGATAACTGATCAAGTGTTGAACCTTGTTGCACCATCTCTATCCACCATCTGTTTTATCCATCTATCCCCAATAAAACATAATCCTATTTTGAATTGGGGGTAACCTCCTAAACTTGGTAGTGGATTGAATCCCTGTTAATCCCATCACTCGCAAAAAACTATCAAAGCAAAATAAAAAACATCCAAAAAACTATCAAAATCAAAAACATCCAAAAAATTGTCAAAATCCAAAATAAAGTTGTAAAACACAAAATCCCAAAAACATTGTAGGTCATCTCTAGATGTGTCGCATTAAGTCAATACAGTCAAACTACAATGTCTCTGCGTTTGTCAAATAGGAAAGGCCATCACCCCGAGTCACTAGGTCAGTCCCTTTAGGTGTCCCTCTTAGTCTTCAAACTTGGTCGAAAATAATATAAAAAAATCGTAAAAATTCAAAACTCAAAAAATAATGTCACTAAATGCAATCGAACTATGACGTCTCTACGTTCATCACGTAGGAAAGGCCATCATTGATGAGCCCCCGAGGCACTAGGTCAGTCCCTTTAGGTCCCCCTAATTATCTCTAAAACTCTTGGGAAAGTCAAAAACAACATCAAATAACCCCAAAAGCACAAAAAAAATCCAAAAAACCTATCTCCATTATCACCTATCTATAATAAATTTTCCATCCATAATAAACAAATCATTGCCTTCAACCTTTGACAACACAATCAACAAACAAAGCAAACAACAAAATCCAAAGCTTCCAATAAAAGAAACAAAACAATTAGATCATCATCGGACTAAAACAATGCTTACATATTAACTACCCTACATTTTGAGAATCATCATCAACATCCTGACATGTCTTAATAGATAAAATGTTCCTATAGTAGACAACATCAATGGATGAACATCCTGAAACATCAAAACAACTATGTCAAGTGATACAACAACATTATTTATCTTTTTATGATCTTATCTTTTTGATTTATCTTATTGTCACATTCCCAAGATATCTCAAGGATGTCCATAAGGATTTAGAGAGGAAGGAATGGGGCATTGATCATTGATTTACTATCTGCTATGTCTATTGGATGTTAGCGGAATACTACCATGGCGAATACTTGCTTTGTTTTATGTATGGAAGTTGTTTTGGGGCAATTTCATGTAAGTGGTTGCATATTAGGTACTCCATACCTTTTTGTGTGACTATTCGGAAATGTTTTGAAACTTCTCACCCATACACTCTAACAGGGTTTCTGTATGTCTAGTATGAGCAAGAATGCTCCTTGTTTGTAGATTCAAAGTCCACTCAATAGATATAAAGCTGCCTTGGTCATTAATAGCTAGGTGCATCATGTCTATTTGTTATATCAATAAGGATTACTAAAAATCTACTTAGTCCTTCATGAAAGCAAAAGCAAACTCATCAATGCATATAATCACATATCATCAACAAATAACATCAATCATATCATCAAATCACCTCATCAATGCATATCATAATAATCATGATCCATAGATTTTAAAAAAATAGATCAAGCATCTAACACTTCTATCTATCTATTTCTAATCATACTAGCATATATTTTGACTAATATCCACATCATGCATCACAAAGTCATTACTACCACATGCATCATGCATCCACAAATTCATCAGTGCATATCATGTACATAATATAAATAAAAAGATCATACATCATAACATAATCTATCACATACATTTATAAATCATTCATTCATCCACATCACATAAATACATTAAAAAGGTACAAAATTATGAACATATAAGCATTCATAAACATCCATAAACATCTCACAACACATATATGCCATGAAAAAAAATGGTATATCTTGTATATCATCATAAATAGGAATGTCATGTACATCATCAAATATCATGTGTGATATCAAAATATAAAAAATATATATACGAGGCCTCAGATGGACCGATGAATGTATATACAAAAAATATGTCTATAAAGAGTCTCTGATACAATAGCATAAACATAAAGATTAGGAAAAATCTCTTCAACCCTGCTGGCCATCTCGAGGTGGGGATCTATGCTGCTGCTGACTATGAACAGGAAATAGCTATAGCTATCTAACAAACTATCCTCCTAACTCTTTCCCTATGGCACTACTCAACTCACTGAAATAAGGACACCTTTGCACTCTCAGTAAAAAAGACTCATATAGAGTTTGATAGTAGGTCCTCTCTGTGATGAGTCGATCCCTTTCACTCTGATGTTGTTGCTTCTCTAAATCTCTCATGTCTGAGAGAATCTCGCTCTGCACGAAGATGATCATGCTTAGAAGTAATAGTGGCCAGTTGTACCTCTAAAGCCTGTTGTTGGGCTACCTTTGCATCCCTCTCACTAGCCTTGGCATCCCAATCCTGGATCACCTGATCCTGCTCAGTTGTAAGCTAAGCAATCCTGGCAGCCATATGTCCCTATGGGGGAGGTCCCTATAGTCCTTGTTGCTGCAACTACTACTGATGTTCGTCTTGTTGATCAGGTTGTTGATGGTCGTCACCTTGCCCATCCTATCCATCCTGAACATGTTGTTGTTGCTCATGGGTGATCCTAAGTCTCTGTCGATCTTGTTGGTGCCCAACCACACCTCCTCTCCTCAGCCCCAAGCCCAGATCTCCAACTGCTCCTCTTATAGGGATGTTAGGTCCATAAAAGTTCCCCCTAACTTCTCTTTTTGTTGCTATCCTTTCTTTCGGCCTAAGTTGTATACTCAAATTTATGTTTAGGAGGCCTTTTGTTATTTCCTTTCAACCCGGGCGATATTTTCGCTTGTTCACCAAACCTCTCATTCTACTGCTCATGTTGTTTGTTTCTTGCTAGGCGGTCTTTTCTTACCATTTTTTAACTTGTCTACCTCAAGTGGATGTACAAATATTAATAACCCAATTGATGAGTTGTCATATGTCATAACCATAGAAACTGCACCCGCAATTCATGCTTCGAGAAACATTCTTTAGGTTGTTTCAAACTTGGGTAGGGTTTTATTAAGTTGTGCGAACCACTCATTTTACCACTTGGAAGATTTTTGATGATTAACTTAATAGCAGTCAGTCTATTCATTTAACTGATACATTATGCAGAAAAAGAAACTGACATTTTCAAGCATGATATGAATAAGAAACCAATGAAGCCATGCATGTGAAGACACAGTGATACCAAAAGAGATATTTTATTTATATATAAACATTTTTACATTGCATTGGCATTGCCAAAAACTACCCGGTTCAGCTACAAAATTTAGGTCGTGGACAAAATGGACAAAGGGGTATTTCTTCTTAGGTACACAAAGTAAACATAAGGACACAAATTCCCTCAATGACGACCTATAGGCACTCGATTTGAGATGGTGATAGCAAATTCTCGTGCAACTGGATAAATTATGCAAAAAGCCCCATATCATTCCTCACCACTCTTGTGCGTAGAAGAGCCACGACCTCCTCTAGAGTCTCGTCTTGAATAGCCGACGCAATGCAGATAGTGTCAGTTATTAATCCACTTTGAGGATAGTAGCTGATCCCATTAATTACCACCTTAATGCGATGATGAAACTTGGGTTCCACCAAGTGCTCCAGTGTTCTCACGCCCCAGTCACGATGGCCAGAAGTCCTAATGACTGTAAAGATAAAGCATTCCAACATAGTGGTGCTATACACATGAGCTTGGCCTAGGAATGCCTCACTAAGGATGCTCTGGAGTACTTCTTCCTCCACCTTGCTCTACACTATGAAGACTTCTTTCAGCTAGTTTGAGGTGTGCCTAAACAGTGGATTGCACTCGATTTCCTCCAAAATGATGTAGTCATTGGCGGAATTACTATCACTCTGAGAGCTCACCATAGTAGATGCAACTGATTGTGGAAGAAAGGTGACGCTAGTTGAATTTATAGAATTTTGGATAGACATGGGTGTATTCTCCTGAGCTTGATAATATGTTAATTTAATTCCCATTTATGACTGGCTTGCGTCGTTTGGAATTACAATTTCCCATCAAGCAGCACACACGTGTTATCGCTTGATATCCCTATGCATTGCATTGATAGTTGGTGGTATGATTGGTCCTTTGGTGGCTGTTGGTGGGATCAAGATCAATTTTCTTTGCTGATATTTATTCCTCTGTTAAATTCAATTATTTCGACCAACTCCCCAAGAAACGTTAGGAATACAAGAAGTTGTTGGCTTAGTAACAACTTTGGCGCCCATCCAGTGGTACTAGCTATGTTATAAATTTGAAATTGTAAAGGGATTATCTTTTTTTGGGATATACCTAGGGGTGTTATCGAGAAGGAATAAACATTTATTGCAGACTGCGATGATTTATAATCTATGTGTTATGAATTTAATGATTTGGTATGCTGATCTGGGAATTATGTGTATGATATGGTTGTATCTTCTTTGAAAGATAAGTTGTATGTTTTCATTTATTATAATCTAATTTATCTTTTGAATTGGATGATCATGAATTTTCAATATTTGAATTGATAGTTTGTGGTTTTGGTTATTTTGTTCGCACTAGCCTCATATTTATGGACCAGTGTTCATCACCTTTTCTACTTTCTGGTTAAAAGAACACCCCTTACATTAGAATAGAATAATTCATTAAAAATTTTGTGAGGGAGTTGTACCTCGACAAAATTTAGAGAAAAGCCACAAATGCAATTGTGGACTTTTCAAAGTTGTTAGTAGATTTAATCGGTGTTAAATTTGAGTCTGGAGTCATTATTTAAGCATATGTATCAAGAGCCATTCCATTTGCTAACAAGGGAATAAATCTGAACGACCTATGCCATGCCCACCATCTATCATACTCCCTACTAGTCCCTAGATTAGGTAGATCCACTTCCCATTCACATCCAAATGATGTCAAAGCTCTAAATGTTGCAACTACTACCCTGGAATCAACACGAGGACCCCACGCAATCTCCTCTCTAGTGTTTTGTCCATATATGGCCATATAGTCATCAACCGTGCGAGTTTGGCTCTCGTCAAACTATCTAAGCACCCTATTTGGTAGGTATCTCTTAAGAATGAGATTGACTCAACCAATCAAAAACCAAGTCTTCCTATAGCAAACCAACTGCTCTTAGTCATTTGGCTAGGCCTCGCAAGCTAAGTATGGTCGCCATGTAAAATATGACATATCATCAAAAACTACCCTCTAATAGGACAACTTACCTAGCTAGTTGTAATGAAGGTAATCAAAATACTAATAGCTATGTGGATCATGAGCCTCCCTATCTCACATACCCTCTAGTCAAGTGATAGCAATCCTCTCCCAGGCCTAAAAATGTAGTAAATTGGCACCAACTGATATGCTATTGCCACCCCTATAAACGACCTCGTGCATATCCTTGCAAAGATGGGCCAACACACACTGACCCCAAGCATAGGTTGTGCCATGATCCATTGATGATCTACTCAATCAAAATGTCCCATCCAACAGGAAACCTCTCAACCCTCCTTTCGGGCATCAAGGGACCAGTAATCAAACTTGCTAAAACAATGGCCATTGAGTCTACATCATCCACAAATGGAGCCAAGTCAATCTCAGAGTCAATCACCTGAAGATGTTGAACACTGAGTAACCTCTACATAGCTAAGGTTCCCCTCCTAATGTCATAATCTATCAACTCTCCATGAATGGGGATCCTCAAGATCCTCCATACTTCCTCAAGGGTAATGGTACACTCTCTTGTCAGTAAATCGAAAGTGGCGGTCTTTGATCTCCATATCTCCACCAAAGCAGTCATCATAGCCCGATGAGCCCTAATAGCTAGCATATAGGCTATGTATCGTAATCTGATGGCATCAAGGAAATCCCTCTCAAGCTCCTAAAAAGCAGCTAAGTCATCTATCAATTGAGGTCTCCACTCTCACATGAATAAAGGATGTAAGACAACATGCAAGCATTCAACCCACAACATCAAAATTTTGCTATAAACTCAAGTTGAGAACTTAAATATGTAACTAAACATTCCAAATCAGTTATTTTGAGCAATAACATGCTTTTCCTAGGGTGATAGCGGTTGTTGTTGGCAATAGCGGCTATCCTTGGCAATAGTGCGTTTGTTTGAGAGGCAATAGCGACCATATTTTGCAAAAGCGATCGAAACCTTAAAATTTCCTAACGTGTGACCAAACTTGGAAAAAGTGATCATTCAATAGTGACCATCTTTAGCAAAAGCAACCATATTTCTCAATAGCGGTCATCTTGAGCACAAGCGGCCATCCTTAAACAATGATAGCATCCATATCACGTCGATAGTGCATTTTTCCTTGAATTGTCTCTATCACCTACTCTAAGTTTAAGGCATTAATTACACAAGTAAAAAATGATGAAAGCAAAAATTAAAGATACACATACTGCAACCCCTGCACCGACTAGCTATTGGTATTGCCTAATCACATCTGCTCTATGTGGTGCTATTGGAACTCGAGGCATCGCCAATTGATGTTTGCAAATGAAAATCTCTAAAAAGCTCTAGAGGCAAGAATCTCTCAACTCAAAGTGTGCAAATGAGGGATGAATTTACCCTAATTTCCATTTTAACCACCCTCAAAACCCTAATTTCCCATCAGGAACCCCTTTTGGATCAATTTTGGGAGCACCTATGACCATCTGGAACCCTTAACACGACCCATAGGGCCTAAATTTTTGTCCCCTACACATCATAACTACTCTGGAACCTAGTCAAGCACCCAACCTAATAAAGTAGTTTTTTTGGATGACCTCTCGAGGGGGTAGCCCAGCGTCTTATCATCCTTTTGTTGATCATCGGGGCACAGTTGGGCATGTTAAATTTTTTAAATCATAATCTAAACATTGAATTCTTTGAAACAATGTAACTAGTACATTGTGTCAAAGAGGGGAAAAATGTAGACCTATAAAAATGGCTTAACACATATCACACCTTTTGAATGGAATTTTTCCATTATCGACATCACTTTCATTATCACTATTGTATATTGCTTCAATAACACCATTAATTCCCTTTTTAACATCATTAACCCTATTTTTCTCTATTAATTAAATAATCTCGAATTGTTTAATTAATTCACTACGTCACCACCTAATTTAACCTTATTCCTCCTAATTAATTAAATAAACACAAATTATTTTAAAATGGCTTAACACATATCACACCTTCTGAATGGCATTTTTCCATTATCAACATCACTTTCATTATCACTATTGTATATTGCTTCATTAACACCATTAATCCCCTTTTTAACATCATTAACCCTCCCGGGATGGGTGACCTCCCGGGATGGAGTACCGGGATGGGTGACCTCCCGGGATGGACCAGTGCTTCACCTCTGTGAGCATCACCTAGATGCAATGAGTGCTAAGTGGACCATTTGATATCATGAGAGATGGGTTCCGGTGAACCACTACTCATGAAACATGGGTCAATGAGTTTGACTCAAACTACACCGCTGAATCCTCGATAGCAATATCACAATTTGACTCGCTGTGGAAATATACCTCCTACTTATCAATTGATGAGCTAAAGGGGCTCTATAATGAATGGTTCATAAGGCACAACACTTGCTGAAGGTTTTGCAAATGAATTCTCTGGGCTTACTTGGAAAACTCCTGTTAAAGCGGCGAGCTTGGAGCGATCAGGGATGGGTGACCTCCCTGGGATGGACCGCTTCACCTCTGTGAGCATCACCTAGATGCAATGAGTGCTAAGTGGACCATTTGATATCATGAGAGATGGGTTCCGGTGAACCACTACTCATGAAACATGGGTCAATGAGTTTGACTCGAAACTACACGGTTGAATCCTGATAGCAATATCACAATTTGACTCACTGTGGAAATATACCTCCTACTTATCATCATTAACCCTATTTTTCTCTATTAATTAAATAATCTCGAATTGTTTAATTAATTCACTACATCACCACCTAATTTAACCTTATTCCTCCTAGTTAATTAAATAAACACAAATTATTTTATTATATCACTAACATTACTTATTCATCTAAATTAATTAAATTGTTATCATTAATAATTTAATTAGGCCACTTTTCCTTCTCCAAATTTGAATAATTAAATCAATTATTCAATTTCCCCAAAATCACTCAAAATGGTTGATAAATAAACATACCTTTATTTATCAAAGTCAAACACAACTTGCATATTCCTCCCAAACATTAATTAATTATTAAATTAATTAATGCACCCTCACATATCTTGATTGAATAAATCATGACCATTGATTTCTCAATCTATTTCCCAATTGTTGAAAATGGAGATAATTATGTAGCTTAATACTTTGTAAAACTATGATATTGTAGATCTAATTAAGTGTTCTTTGTATATGATTATCTGTTTAGATTCATTTCACCAATTGTAGAAGTAGACAGAAGATTGTAGAAGAATAAGACCAGGAGATAGAAGTGACGCAACATATACCGTGGAGAAACCCTTTCAAGAAAAAACTCTACCACTAGAATCAATAGTGCTTGTATTATTTAACCTTAGAACAAGATTACAATAATTCTTTATCAATCCTTGCTTGATATGCTTATTTTTCCTTCAACAATTCTTCTTCACTAACCTATAATAAACTCTCATGTGTCCAAGCATAAATCGGCACATCCTGTGCCATGCTTCACAAAAGTAGTCTCTTCGAACTCTCTTCAACTTGTTGCAATAAATAAACAATTGTGAACATTGTAAACTCCAAAGAGTTGACAATTACAAGAGGATAAAGCTCCTCACAAATATCTACGCCATTCTTGTGCAAGTAGAGCTCTCCTGTGAAAAACAATGTCAAACCAAGTCCATCAATCTGGGCATCCCAAACTGATTGTTGGTTTCAAAGATATCTCTCAAGCTTCTCCTCAAAGTTGGCACCCAAGAATGGGCCCACTTAACTCATCCTTGTAAATATCTTCTCATGCAAAAGGTGTTAACTCAAAGATGCCAACTTAGGCATCCATGATGGGTCCAAGTCAATCTTAGTTAACTAAAACATATCTCTCCATCAATTCATGCAAACACGATGCATTATTGATCATCCCCACTTAACTGAATGTATCACATGTTATCTGTCATGCAACTCAAGTCATTAGTCATGCATTCCAAGTCAACTGTAGTCAACTAGCATTCAACTGAAACTAGCTACATGCAACTGAAGATAACTGAACCATAACTGAATTGAACTGATATTGAACTAAACTAAACTAAACTGAATTGAACTAAATTCCGCTCATGTAATTATCAATTCCTAACTTCTAAGATCTTTACATGCATTACTGGAGTGTTATCTTTCCTCCAAACAATTAACTAAAAACAAGGTGGGTTCCACCTTCTATGCCCCATGTGCTCCTATTTTGTAGGAGCTCTTCTTGGACACCCTCACATGTTCCTATCATTTAGGAATAATTACAAATGTCAATTTAGATGTTCATTTCATTCAAATTTAATCTCTTTCTAATCCTAGTGTTGGGGAACACTTTCCAAGGACTTAGGAGATACATGAAATATGTTTAACATTGCAATTAAATAGCATCCTATTCCCAACATTCTCCCACTTAGCATTATACATTGCAATTATTCTAGAGAAGGAATCATTCTTATAAATCAAGTACAAGACTCAAGGCTAATGGCCTTCCTGCACTAAGAGAACTTATCTGCAACATTGATCAAAGTGTCAACTTTCTCAATCAATACCTTTCCCAAGTCTTTATAACCAAACTATCATAGGTAGAACTTCATGTTATCAACATAACAACTCAAATCTACAAACAAGTCCCTATATATCCACCACCTTGCAAAATACGACTTCAAGGTAATAACACACATAAACATGTGATAAAAAAACTCTTAAGTAACTCACTGTAGTAAAGTGTAACCAGTCCAAGAGAGGTGCCCCTCTCATACATAACACATATACCTTCTGGAACTCCCACTGCATAGGTAATGTCAAATCTAAAAACAAGATCACAACATTAACAAGTCCTCCTATAGCACTTCACATAGAGGATGTGGCTAACTCCTCTATTATAGTGTCAAAGAAGCATACAATGATATGCAAAATACATCTCTCATAACACAAGAACCTTCAAGAAGAAGACAATATTCCCATAAAGAGAGAACCTGCAAATCAAACCATGTTCTTATACCACACTAACATGTGCCAAACTGTGTAAAGTAAGATCTCCTTCAACACTCCCAAACTGAAAGGATATCAACATCTAACCATTCAACTTATAATGAAACACAATAGAACTTAGATGTAAGCCTCTCACAAAAAGTAGATCAAACTTAGCCAAACATTCCCACAACAAAAGGGAATATGCCCAAAGCCACTAACTATCTCCCATGCCTCTCCTACCCAAATCCTCATAACTAACTCAAGTTCAAGGTTGCAAGGAGAACAATGGAAATACATAAAATCATGCATCTACTTCTCAACAATGCATAAGAGAAGTCAAGATACATCTTAATAATGCATCTAATAATCAGGCAGACAACACCTCCTAGATCATTTTACTTGCAGAGTAGACCAAGAGTGGGATACAAGATTGTCTTGTGCATACAATAGGCAACCTTCTCATCAGGTCTATGATGGACTCATATCCATTTCCAAGTATAGGCTTCTCAGTCTTTACTATTGAAAAAGCTTTTCTTACAAGTATCCATTCCAACATATATCTCTTAACATAAGAAATATTCGGCCTAACCCAAGTCTCTCTAGTGTCTATGAGCACCCACCAATCAATCCATGCCAACTTCAAATGCAACCTACACAATCATGAAGCTCCAAGCAAATGATTAATACTCAAAACTAAAAAGAACTACATCCTCTCCAAAAGTAAGAATAATAACACCTTTACCAAAGACTCTAAGGGTCCTCCACGAAACAAGATGTTAAAACCTCTTCAAATCACATGAAGATAACCATATCCTACCAAAGCTCCAAATGAACCGTGATACCGAGCTATAAATGGAAACAAGATAAACATCAAACCATCACTGTCAAAAAACTCCCATTGCAACATGTAGCCAAGCTATCCATGACATTGTGATAACCATCTCTTGAATGAAGATCATCCATACATGCAAAACCATGGGCTCAAAACCATGAGCTCCAAAACCATGGACCAATTCAACTAGCACAAAACCATGTGTTAAAGACTACTAAAGGTTAATCCACTAACTCTAACCCAAGAACTATTTTAACCCAACTGCCCTCCCCTTACCACCTAGGAGAACTCCTCTCTTACCAGGCCTTTTCTTTCAAGGATTGAGCAAGCCATACCAGGTCTTACAACCATCATCCCAAATACATTGTAACATACTTCTTTTACAAATCTGCAACAACACAATAGTAAAAGTTCCCACTACAACCAAAAAACCTTCAAACTTTTAAGAGAAAGGTACCCCAAACTCTACCCAACTGTTAGCTCTGATACCAAATGTTGAAAATGAAGGTAATAATTATAGCTTAATACTTTGTAAAACTATGAGATTGTAGATCTAATTATGTGTTATTTGTTACAAATTCTTTGTATATGATTATATGTTTAGATTCATTTTACCAATTGTAGAAATAGACAGAAGATTGTAGAAGAATAAGACCAAAAGATAGAAGTGACACAACATATACCATGGAGAAACCTTTTTGGGAAAAAAATCCACCACCAGAATCAATAGTGCTTGTATTATTTAACCTTAGAACAAGATTACAATAATTCTTTATCAATCCTTGCTTGAGATGCTTCTTTTTCCTTCAACAATTCTTCTTCACAACCTGCAATAAACTCTCATGTGTCCAAGCATGAATCCACACATTCTGTGCCATGCTTCACAAAAGTACTCTCTTCAAACTCTTTTCAACTTGCTGCATAAATAGACAATTGTGAACATTGTAAACTCCAAAGAGTTGACAATTACAAGAGGATAAAGCTCCTCACAAATATCTATTCCATTCTTGTGCAGGTAGAGTCCTCCCGTGAAAAACAATGTCAAACCAAGTCCATCAATTTGGGCATCCCAAACTGGAATCTTAATTGATTGTTGGTTTCGAAGATATCTCTTAAGCTTCTCCTCAAATTTGGTGCCCAAGAATGGGCCCACTTAACTCAGCCTTGTAAATATCTTCTCATGCAAAAGGTGTTAACTCAAAGATGCCAACTTGGGCGCCCAAGGTGGGTCCAAGTCAATCTTAGTTAATTGAAACATATCTCTCCATCAATTCATGCAAACATGATGCATGATTGATCATCCCCACTTAACTAAATGCATCACCTGTTATCTATCATGCAACTCAAGTCACTAGTCATGCATTCTAAGTCAACTGTAGTCAACTAGCATTCAACTAAAACTAACTACATGCAATTGAAGATAACTAAACCACAACTGAATTGAATTGAATTGAACTCCACTCATGTAAATATCAATTCCTAACTTCTAGGATCTTTACATGCATTACTGAAGTGTTATCTTTCCTCCAAATAGTTAGGTGAAAACAAGGTGGGGTCCACCTTCCATGTGGGCACCCCATGTGCTCCTATTTTGTAGGAGCTCTTCTTGAATGCCCTCGCATGTTCCTATCATTTGGGAATAATTACAAATATCAATTTACATGTTCATTTCATTCGAATTTAATCTCTTTCTAATCCTAGTGTTGGGGAACACTTTCCAAGGACTTAGGAGATACATGAAATATGTTTAGGATTGCAATTAAATGGCATCCTATTCCCAACACCAATCCCACTAATTTCTCTAATCCCACTAAACACTCAAACTAACTTCTTCAATCCCACTAATCATTCAATCTAGGCCCACTTATTATTCAATTAAATCCCTTAATTGGATCAATTAGATGAGTTAACTAATCAATCTATTTCCTCTCAACGGTTCTCAACCATTGATCATGATCTTTCATTGTCGAATCCTGATCAACCTTCATCTTGCTCACAAATGATCGAAGAACCTGAAGAATTTGTGGAGAGGTCATGTCAAATTGACTATTGAAGCACATTTAGCAAATACTTGCATTCTAGATCACCATTACTACTACCTTTGAAGCTTTTGCAACATGGAGGCTTCATATTGATTAAGCAATCCAACATCCGTTATCAATACGAATACACTCCAACATGGGATGGTAAAATTGTAGTTTTTGAATTTGTTTATGTTCTCGTTTATGCTAACATTGCTTGTTGAATTCATTACTTTATAATCACATTTCACGAGTAGGTTGGGAATTATTTTGTTTTGATTTCATTCATTTGATATCATTGTTGCATTCCATTGATCCAATTCCCCCTTACACAGTTATATTCATGCTTTGTGATGTTGGATTTGGACAGTAGATCCAAGAAGCTATTCTCATCATGGTTTTTCCCATCTTGGGTTTCCCGTATATCTGGTGTTCTCTTGTGTCAATATGTGCTCATGGTGTTACTTAATTAGTAATAGTGAAGATTCAAGTATTATAATATGTGTGATTAAATTAAGAGTTTTAAATAGATTTGATCTATTGATTCACCCCCCTTCTTAGTAGATTGTGTGCCCTTCAATTGGTATCAGAGCTATCTCTTTTGAAGAAGCCTAATAACTTAAGGTATTTCTAGGATGACACACTTAGTGGCTCAAGAAAGATTGTCTACAAATAAAGCACCACTCTTTGATGGATCTAATTATGCTTTCTAGAAAGTTAGGATGAAAGCATACTTGATGGATCTAGGTCTTGAAATTTGGATGTCAGTTATAGAGGGATATGAGATTTCTAAAAACCTTCCTAGGGATAAGGTCGAAAAGAAGGCTTGTGAAAATTATCCTAAAGCAAGGAATGCTATTTAAAGTGGATTGTTCAACTCTTAATTTGTGAAGGTGATGCAATGCAAGACATCAAAGGAATAATGGGAAAAATTGCATGTCATCTGTGAAGGTGATGACAAAGTCAAAGAGGCAAAGCTTCAAACTCATAGATTGAGCAGTTTGAAAGTCTAAAAATAAAGGAAGCGGAAAACATTACCACAATCCTACTCTAGGTTGATAAAGCTGCCAACTCTATTAGAGGTCTTGGTGAGGAATTGAAAGAAAGCATGGTTGTGAAAAGGTACTTAGATATTTAAAAAATATGAATGATTTAAAAATGATTGAATTTCATGGAATTTTGACTACTTTTGAAATGAGATTTGAAAGTGAGAATTCTATAAAGAAAGAGACAACATTCAGAGTATCTAAGAAGCAAGTTGATTCAGATTCTAAAGTTGGATCAAATATGGAGGAAGCAAATTTTGTACAAAAACTACAGAGAGGTTCTAGAAAGTATAAAGGTAAGTTACCTTTCAAATGTTTTAATTATGGTGAAGTAAGATATTTTATGGCTAAGTGTCCTTACAAGGACTCTACCAATGTTGAGTAAAAGTATGGAAAAAAGTCTTCAGTAAAGGGAAAAATATTTTAGAGGAATCAAAAGAGTTTCTTCAGTAATAAAGAAGGTTACTCAACTAATGAAGAAGAACAAGAAATCTTTGGAGATGAAAGAGAAAAGGTTGTGTTCATGGCTATGGAAACTACTGAAGAAGATGCAAAAATGGATTCCAAAAACAATGAAGATGAAGTAGATCTTGTGGAAGATTTTTTTTGTGTTGGTAAAGAGATTAAGAGACTAAAAATGAGAATTACAAAGGAAGTGAAGGCTAAAGAAAAAGTATCTTTGAATCTAGAGAAAGCAAAAAATATGGTTTTTGATCTGAAGACTTAGGTAGAAGAAGCAAAAAGGATTGAATAAGTTCTAACTAAAAGATTGCTATCAAGGGATAAGGACTATGAAAAGCTGGAAGCAGAGATTGTTTCACTAAGGAAAGATCTTGACAAATTCAATCATCGACTTCAGATGAAGTTTTGGAAGAGCATTGGAATATTGGATTAGATTATTGATCTAACCAGAGGGCTTTGTAGGGATAGAAGGACAAGATGATAGAATAGCCTATGAAACCTTCTAAGAAGAATCTGAAAGAAGTTGGTTCTGGAAGTGTAAAGTCCAAACAAAGTACTAAAATCAATGGTTGTAGAATACAAAGTGATGGCTTCATCCACGTAGAAAGGAAGAGTAGAAGATCGATAAGACAAGTTTCAAGAGGACAATGGTATAATACCAGGTTTAATCATTCTTTTTATGGTTATTGTTTTAATTGTAATCATTTTGGTCATAAGGTTGTGTAG
>VDFB02338907.1:200619-376094 GCA_007258455.2 Sequoia sempervirens | reverse complement strand
TATAGTTGCATTAAGAAAGAGGTCCACTAAGCTTAAATGAGTGAGTCTCTTCAGATTTCCAAGAAAATTGGGAAATATGTCAGGTATTGTCAAGCTTAACTTAACAAACAATCAACTGATGGAAACCTTCCCACAACTCTTGGAAGATGGATAGATTCACTCATTTAAGCTTAAGACCCTAGAGGTTTTGAAGTTTTACAAACTCATTAATTATCATATCATCATTACATCCTTACATAATCAAGTATAAGCATCACATATCATCACACATCATTTACATAATCAAAATTCATCTCACATAGCATAGGCATCACCCATAGAGCATATAGAATCATTAATCATAATCATCATTGCATACATTAACCATCATCATATAAGCATCATCGGATAAACATCATAAACACTTAAGAACTAGGTACCATCACATTATCATACATTCATCCATTCATTGCATCATCTATTTGCATGATAAAAAGTACAAAACCAACAAATACATCACATATCATTGGCATAATAAAGTCCATCACAAGTATCATATAGGCATCATTGATAAATCATCATGATCATCATCATAAATATGAAAATTAAATGCATCCATCATAAATCATCATGATCATCACCATAACATAGAAATTAAATGCATCATAGACATCCATCATATAACATCATATAGACACATAGATCAAATCATCGCCGAATCTCATATAACCTCAAAATCATAATGTCAAATTGTACAAAGATATCCAAAGGTATAAAGAGATACATCAATATCAAAAATGGCAGTGTATCATAAAATTTGAAAACAAGAGGTACATCATCAATATCTCATATACATCAATGTATACATCATGTCCAAAGTACATCAAAAAGTCATAAACTAGAGCTATGTCGTGCTCCCCCCAGATGGTGCTGGCATCATAGGACTAGTACCTCCCCTTGCACCCGACGGACCTACACCGGGATCTCTCTGATCTCTAGGCAGTGGTTGTGTGACACCCATTCTAACAGTACGAGACTGGGACTTGCCAGACCAAGACTGTGCAAAGCTCTCCCGCCATGATATTGACCTCTATAGAACTCGAACTCTTGTGCGGTACGACAGATCTCTTGGAAATAATTTGATGTATCGACAACCGTTGCAGCCTACTATAGCCTCTTAGTGATGCCCTCGGCCTACTCAACCCATCATCTTAGGGAATCCCTCTCCGTAGTCAGCATGGTAATCTGCCCCTACATTTGTCCCTGCACATGTCCTTGGACCTGTACCTATGCAAGCTAGGCTTGTACCTGTTGCACCTACTGCCTAGCAACATCCCTCTCGACCGTTAGAGTTTGTATCTGCCCTTGTTCCTGTGTGAGTAGAGCCTATACCTACTCTAACTGACCCTACATCGTTTGAACCTGCAGCTGTAGAGCAACTATTTGTGTTTGTTGTTGTTGAGACGACAGTCTGATCTCCACGCACTACTGTGATGGGGCCACTAATGATCACCTCTTGCGAGACACTCTCATCTCTCCAACATTAATACTTGGACCTCCTCCACCCCCATCACCTCCATCATCACCCTCATCACTACCATCTCCATCTCCATCACCATCATCACTGTTATCCTCCTCAATATCCTCCTCCACCTCCTCTCTTCGTCGCCTTCGCCCATGACCTATTTCTGCCTCCTCTAACAGTGGCGCTGGCTCATCAGGGATGGTGATCTGTGGGAAGGGATGCAGGAACATGTACTGAGCATACTCTACTAATATCAGAGCATCAGTGATATCTGGATGAATATCCCAATGCACAACCTGTAAACCCTAGAAATGCTCAATTATTGCATCACAAGACAACACTGGCCCCCACTTTGTAGCATCATGTTGTCGTCGTGCATAATGGGCCACTCCTTGGGGCATGCCCTGGACCCTACCATACTATCTCAATACTCTCAGAAGCATGAATCTCTCAATAATAAACCGTGTGTGGCCAATCAAATATAGGGACTGACACAAAAATGGCATCTTGACATCGTCCTCAGGCCATTGCTTGCAATCAAGATATGGTCACCATACCACTGAATTCAAATCATCCAGTGTTTTCCAATACTTCAACTTGCCCAGCATAGGCTGAGCAAGTCGACCAACATAAATGTGAACATAGGGCCTCATGGTTGGTCGTTATTTGTCTCCCACTGGCTGACTCACTGCTATATGCTCCCAGGCCTAGACCTGGAGCAATGTGACCCTCATTGATAAACTCGCCCCCCAAAGGTAGACTACCTGGTGCAAATCATGATACAGATGGGCCAACATATAGCAACCCCATGCATATCGAGTGTCGTGAGCAATCATGCTCTCCAAAATCCTACCCCATCCAACTGAGAGTCCCTTTCACCTGCGATTAGGACAAATGAACCCTCCAATGAAACTAGCTAGAACAAAAGGAAAAGTGGCATAGGCATCAACCATGTCCCTCCACGGAATCTCATAGCTGCATATGGTATCATCTTCAAAAACTTGACACAAAGCATCAGTCCCATCCTGCTCATGTGAATCATACAAAACCAACTCTCCAACCATAGGAATCCGTAAAATACGGTATACATCCTCAGGAGTCATTGTGATCTCGCCAGTGGGAAAATGGAAGGTGTTATGCTCACTGTGCCACATCTCAACTAAAGTTGTCAGTAAACCCCAGTTAACCCTAATTTGGGGCATATCTATGAGAGACGACAAACTACATCGTGCAATGACAACTATCTCGGGCTACGTTAGATGACGAATCAAATCCTATGTCCTCGGGAACCTCTCTCTGATTTGTAAACTTGTCAATGGCTCCTATCATCACAAAATTGCAAATCATTCAATCAATCAATCAAAATCAATCAACCTATCAATCTAATCAACTCTAGTGAGACTTTAATCAAATCTCGCGAATATCAATCAATTAATGCACCTCGCCTATCATAAGGTTCATCAATCAATTCAATCTCGCCTATCATGAGGTTTATCAAATCAATCATTCAACCTTGCATATCATGAGGTTCATCAATCATTTCAACCTCGCCTATCATGAGGTTTATCAATCAATCAATGCACCTTGCCTATCATGACATCCATTAATCAATCAACCCATAATTGATCCTTGCCTATCATGAGGTCAATTATCATCATCCTATCATTGAATCTCACCTATCATGAGATTAATGGACATCTAACCCATCAACATCATCAATCATCATCAACACAAAGGCTGACGTGATAAAACATTATCAAAATCAAGGAGTCTCAACAAGAAAATTATCAAATTTCCCCAATGCGCTAAAACAGTGCTTCTATGCGCTGAAAGACTTGTTGCACTAGAGAAATCCATCAATGTGCTAAAATAGACCTTCAATGCGCCGAACTACTCTATGCGCTATTTCATTTGCTCAATGCGCTGGAACAAGGCCTCAATGGGCTAATTTACGCTATGCACTAGTTCATCTCATCAATGGGCTAATCTAATTGCCCTAAGCGCTAATCTAACCTATGTGCTATTGTGGTGCTTCTATGCGTTAATTTGGACAATCTATGTGCTACATCATTCAATGCGCTAGTTCATCTATCATATGTGCTACATCACTATCCCTATGCGCTAGACTATTCTATGCACTATAATAGACTATGAATGCGCTACTTCGAGTTGTCAATGCGTTAGAAAAATAAAATCTGATTCAAAATGTGGAAAATAGAGGGAAAAATTAAATGCACAAATTACGAGGGAAGTTTTCAAGTACTTACCAGAGGACCGTACGCCACTGGGCAGTTGTGACACTTGACCCACTCAAACCGGTGCGTGTGGTAGGGGATCACCATTCTACTCCAAATTTGCACGTCACTCTCACTCACAAGTTTTCAAATTGAAAAATGCTCAAATGAACTTTCTAATCACACTTTTTAACCTTTTAAGGTTAATTAAGTGGCACTTTATGGGGATGTTTTATTTTATTTTTCAAAAGGGCCTTAATTAATCAGATCATCACCTACTAGCTTATATATCATTTTTCGAGAGATAAATTGTTTCTGAGGCATAAAATTTTGAGATCATCATCAAATCATCGCAAAATCATCAAAATTTTCAAAAATTCCAAAAAGATCCTAAAAATTCAAAAATTCATTGATTTATCTCCCGAGGGGGCATATATTTGTCATCACCTGAAAATTAGCATTTGGGGCATCAAATTTTTTTTTCTCGGCATCAGTATTGAATTTTTCTTTGAAGCAATGTGTAAACACATTACTTCAAAGAGGAGAAAAATGTATACACCTAAAATCAGTCAAGACATTTAATTAATTAAATACTAGTTATTTAATTGATATTTCATTTGTGTATAAATAAATTCTCAATTTATTTATATAGTTCATATCCTTTAATTCCCCAAATTTAAAATCATATTCTTCTAATTTAATTAAATAAACAAATTTCCATAAGCTTGTTTTATTTAATTAAGTGTCACTAATCCCAAATTAGGAATTCAAGCAAATGTCTACAACTTTTTCATGCCACCCCACCAAGGTCACATGAAATTAAATAATTCTAATTTTTAAATTATAATTATCTTCAACAAATTTTCAAACACATGGCTTATTCCTCACACACTTCTCCAACAAACTTTGAACACATGGTCTTTCTCTCACACACTTGATTCTTCCATCCATTTGGCATGTTGCTTTTGGTCAAAAGATTCCTCCATCCATTTGGCATGTTGTCTTTGGTCAAGGGAACACCTTCTTGATTATCTCCATCTCCACCGTTCATCCCTCTTGTTTGAATCCGGACCGTCGATTGCTGCCACATCACAAGATGCTTGGAAAAGCCTATAAATACAACCCTTTTCCATTGTATTTTGCATCCACATTTGCGTAGAGTTATCATGCAGGAATATCATTTGAGCATTGGAGCATTTTGGAGTCTTATAGTTAGCTTTGTTTATCATTTAGCAAGTTTGCATTGTAGCATCATGTTAACATAGAATCACATTTTGCTTTATAGTTGCATTTTATACCATGTTTTTCTTTATAGTTGCATTTTAGATTAGCATATTCATAATTAGTATTTGAGCATATGCAAAATCATCTTAGCTTCATATCATAGCATTTACATTGTATAATTTAACCACATTATCCATTCATCATAATCTCCATCATAGCTTTCATAACATAGTTTCATATAGGAACTTAATTGGCTTGCATGTTGAATAACATCTCATTTTTTTTTCAAGTTATCATTTTAACAACCATAGTGCACATCTAAAATCTGAGAGCCAATATGGTTTAATAAATCCTTGAGAATAGAGAACAATGGAACGTTTTTAGGAATTTAATTTTGTTTCAATTTTATTTAGTTTTATTGATTAAATCTCTAATATAATATGTCTCATTGGTGTTTGTGTTGATTTACTAACATTCCCACATTTAACACACACACAAGCCATTCCATATGTTGTAATTGATGGGATTTTGTACAAAAAAGATTATAATAATGTTTTGCTCATATGTGTTGAACTAGAACAGATTGAAAAAGTTCTGAAAGAATTTTATGACAGGCCCTTTGGAGGCCACTTTGCACCAAGAACAACAGCTCTGAAGATAATGAGAGTTGGGTATTATTGGCCTGAATTATTTAAATATTCTCATGCTTAGGTTAGAAAATGTAATAGTTGTGCAGTGTTTGCAAGAAAATAGAAGCTTGTAGCTCTTCCTTTACATCCAATTCAAGTGGAACAGCCCTTCGGCAAGTGGGGACTTGACTTCATTGGTCCTATAAACTCACCTTCAAGTGTTGGGCATAAATGGATATTAACAGCAACAGACTACTTCACGAAGTGGACTGAAGCAATTGCACTGAAGGATGCAAATGAAACATCTGTCTTGAATTTTTATCAAGACTTGGTTTCCATGTTTGGTACACCAAATTCTATTATTTCTAATAATGTTTTAGCATTCATAGGTTTAAAAGTTTCAGATTGGTCAGTAAAGAATAATATGTATTTGAATACTTCTTCAAATTATTACCCTCAGGGTAATGGACAAGCAGAGTCCACTAACAAGAACTTGATAAAGATCATAAAAAAGACAATCTAGGATAATTAGATAACCTGACATGAGAAGCTAAAACTAGCCCTTTGGCTGATAGGATAACACCTAAAAGAGTAACAGGTAATTCACCTTACGTTCTAACATATGGTAAAGAGGCTAAAATTCCTATCTTAGTTGAGTTGCCTACATTAAGTATGATAAAAAAATTGGATTTGCTTGACGAAGAACCTATGAAAATTAGGCTTGCACATCTTATGGAGCTAGAAGAAACAGGAAAAGAGGCATTAAAAAATTTGGAAGTTCATCAAGCTCAGATGAAAAGGACATTTGACAGAAAAGTTGTACTAAGAACTTTCAGAGAGGGAGATATGGTATTTAAATGGGACGAACTCAAGAGCAGACCAGGAAAACATACAAAGTTTGATGCCACGCGGGATGGCCCATATATCATAACAAAATGCAAACATCATAATGTATTCTAACTCTCAAATTTGGATGGTGAGGTGTTGCCAATCCCTGTCCACAGGATTCACCTCAAACAGTGTTACTAAGTATCAAACGTTTGCAAATGTATATAGTAAAGTAGTTTTATGCTTTCAATAAGTGTTCATTGCACTATAGTTTCATTTCAGTTCTGTTTTGCTTTCAATAAGTGCAGTTTCTGCACAGTTTTATGGCTTTCATAAACAGAGTGATGATAGTTTGCTTTCAATTTTTGTTTGTTGTTGTATTGTTCTCAACAACTGAGTTACAAAGGGTTTTGAGTCAAAGAGATGGAAAATGAACTCATGCCCAATGAATAATCAAGGCAACTAATCTGACATGCTTAACAGACAAGCATCCAGCGGAAATTGCCAGAATGTTACCAAAATTTCTACCTTTAGCTCATTTTGAAAGAGCTGGAATTGCTTGTTACATCTAAGGAGAAAGGTACATTAATTTTATGTTGATAATTCATTTGCAATGAAGTATTTCAAATGGAATTCAATTGATTATGCAAATTTCACAACAGAAGATTTATCAAATTTGCATAGTAATGTTGTATTTTATTCATTTTGAAATCAAACAACATACAAGATTGCATAAACATTGTTGTTTCATGCTTTGAAAATAGAAGAAATGTTTAAAAGTCTCACACAAGCCGTGGGAATAACTGAATTAATTCAATACAACATAGAAAGCAAGCTATACATTTGAAGATGAAAATAGAAAAGAACATATGAAAAGGGAACATATCCATCATTGCTTAGCAGTGTTGGCATTGATTGTTGTTTCTCCTATCTTTAGATGATTCTTCTTGTCTTCAGTTCCTCTCGTACCCAATCTTCAGAATCACTTGCAATTGAAAAAAGTCCTGTTAGAGCTCCAGATATGAACTTGATCATATATCCTATCAAAAAACATATAACTTACAGCTATGAGGCATTAAATCAATTGAGCCATTAAAAGATGAATGCAAAAGTGCCAGATCAAATCATCAGAAGAACATTGAATTCACTATTTTTATCTAACTTGTTTGTTCAGTGTGCAAGCATAGGTATGTATTTCATTATTGGTTCATCACAATTCAAAATTTCAGTATGTGGGAAAAAGTGGGCTCCCACAAGGGTCAAGCCCAACATACTGCAGAGTACATTGTCATGAATGTGACAGTGAACAGGGATACATAAAAACTCACAACAATGGAGCAACAATTAAACATTTGGAAAAAAAATCAATGCAAGAGTATGATAGCCATCAGAGGTTAAAACAAGGAATGTTAATCATCACTTCGTATAGTGTCTACAGGAGCCTCAAACATTGATCATTCATAGCAACCTAGTCAAAGATGCGTGAAGAAATCCTTTAAGTTGGAAGATACAAATGAACAATGATTTTTTCAATGTTATTGATATGCAAGATTGAATGAAACTGCATCATTCACATCATGGTTTTACATAATTTATTGTTGTCATAACATCATCTTTACTAAATTCAACATGTAGGAATAGTCATAAGAAAGGTAGGTAGTCATCTTACACAGTGAAGATTAGTGAACATGCTAATGAAGTAGGAGCAAGAGAAAAGAGACATTTGTTGTTTGACTAAGAAAATGTCTACCAGAAATCATTCAAGGAACAACTCTTCTTATGTCAAAGATTCATATATATAAAACAAAGAATCACTACTCAAATCACTACCAACTTGAAGTTTCAAAACAAGGGGGATCATCATATGCATGAGCAGTAAACACAGAGGCATGATTTATTCATCAGACATGGGTTACAGCTACAAGACTGACATGGTGATAGTGATATCAACAATGACATAATAACATCTCATGAAAGTAAACAACATAGCAACATACTATATAATAAGCATGTACAGGGATCTTGGACAACACTGCCATGGGCAGTCAATGCATTCACAGTAAGCAGTTTGACATACAAAAAACAATGACCATTGTAACAGGAATGAATCTATGTCATCATCAAACAGAGGTTCTTACTAAAGATAATGCAAAAATCTAAGACAATATCAAATGATAGTAAGCACTCAAGACTCTGTATGGTCCTCTTTTCAATATTCAATCATGGAATTTAAAGAGAGATGTTATAAATGGGTTTGCATTCTTTAATAACCCTCAACATTTTTATACACAAGGAAACTAAGAGAATGATTTTGTGCTTAAGAGGCCAAGGAAAAAGTTTTGTTGCCACTTTCAGAAAAGAGACAAACAATATGATTTATCTTAGTACATTCAAAATCCTTTAGAAAAAGGTTCCAAGAGCATATAAAAAGTACTGGTGTAAATCGACCCAAATTTATATATCATGAGTTTCTACATTTTGAATCTGTGTTATGAACAAAGAGGTTGCCTTTTGATTTTCAAGGAGAAATAAAGCTATAGCCAAGGGTTTCGAACCCTTTTCTCTACAAACAAACAAAATAGAAAAACCCTAAGCATGTATAGTTTTGGAAAGCACCCAGAAAGACCCTCATGGCGGCCTTTAAGGGGAGGGGTTTCTCTATTTTGTTTAGAAGGAGTGAGCAACATTGGTTTCTTTTGGAGTCACATACAAAGTAAAGGAAATATCCTCATTTCCGCGGCCATAGAAATATGCAAACACCTAGAATCTTGCAAGCCTATGGCCATATAATGCAAACATTTTCATTTTTTGCAATGACAAGAAATACCCAGATGGAAAAATGTGACAGTCACAACCTCGATGTACAGAGAGTTTAAGAAGAAAAATCCAGAATATCTATTACAGCTGCGGCCATATGAAATGAAAGGGTTTTTAGAAACAAACATTTGGAGGAGACAAAGAATCCACTCATCACTTTTGTTCACTATGGGGCTTGAATAGACCACTTTTGCAGAAATAAAGAAAAGTATGCAACTCAAATACAAGATTCAATGATAGAAAACTTACCTTCTTTGTTTTTGTAGAGAGATACATGAAAGGTTGTGGGATTTCACTCATTTTTCTTTCTCAAAAGCTCGACCTCAGTATAATCATGGTGGCCAATGAGATGAAGGAGTCAACAGAGAAATAAAAGCATAGAAAAATACATCAAAAGTATGCTACAGCCACGACATAAGTGCCTGGAAATGCTTGCAAAATGGAGAATATAGAGGATTTTTGTTTAGAAAAAACTTACCATATAATTTCTTCAAGGAGTCTTCAAAAATATCTCTGAAAACAATAAAGAAATACATGGCTCGAGCTCAAACCCTATTAGCGGCATGGCGACCAATGCAATAGAAGTTTCTCTCGAAGTCTCCAAGACAAGTGAATGAGTGTAATGATTAGGGATTTTTCCTTGGGGTTTTTACCATGCTTAAGCCAAATGATGGTTATTTTTTACCTTGTTTTTAGAAAGAAAAAAATATTTATGCATGATTATTACTGTGGTATTGACTCTTGAAGTCAATAAACCTAATGATATATTGAGCCCGTGAGCCAAGGAGGGGATCAGGAGACATAAGGGATATGTTTATATATATTCTTTAAAAAAAAAATTGTAATACCCCTTCATAAGTATTTGTAATGTTTTATTTAAACATTATTAAAACAATTCCATTGATTATTTTTAGTAATTGTTCAAATAAACTATTTGAGAAGGGAGATAAATTAAATAATTATTGCTCATGCATGGAGAATTTTTCAGGCGGAATCAAACTATTTTTCATGTAAATGAGGAGGTGAAGCTGGAACTTTCGCATGCACCTTTTTTGGAGATTCCCTTTGATTTTTTGTCAAATTGGAGTTATTCTCGAGTTCACTTGAGTCAAGTGAATCATTATGAGGAGTTTGAAGTTGTTTCAGTGCAAATCTCTTCAGTTTTGCCTCCTCTTTTTTGAGGGTTCTCATATTTTCTCGTGGGGAGGATATTTTCACTTTTAGTTCATTTTCAGTGCCACCTCCATGCACATTGGAGCTATTTCAAGTTCCACTTTAGTTACATAGAGTATGAGACAAAGTTTTGAGTTGTTTAAGCTCAGTTTACAGCATTGGTGGGCCTCTTTTTCAGGCAGTTTTGATTTTGCTTATGGATAGCTTTGGAGTTTACATATTTTGACTTCAATTAGCTCAAGATCTTTTCTCAGTCTCATTCTCTTCTATCTTTTGTATATATTGAGAAAAGGACTTAGTCTTTTCTTAGTTCTTGATAGTTTTTCCTTTGCATTTTTGCAAAGAAATTGATTTTGTAACTCAAATATTTTACAATTAATATTATGCAGCAACTCTTTACAGGTCATTTTAGCTTTGTTATTAGCATATCAATTCCTTTTGATTTTTCAGTATTGTCAAGTTTTTCCTTTAGGATTTCAAGCATCCTCATTGTGTTGGATCTGATAAGAGGATTATTGTGTTTCAATTTCAAAACCTCTAATTTTTTGTCTCTTTCATAAGTATATGTATGCAATAATACTTAACTTCATATTTTATACATTGTGCATGTGACCACTTTATCATTTTAGATGTGAAAACATATTTTTCCTTCGAAAATGATATTTTGTCAAAGACTTTGTATGAAACATTCAAGTGATTAAGTTGTCATATTTGGTTGTGCAAGTAGAAATATTGAACAGTCATTTGTGAGTCAAGTTGCAGATTAAATTTTTTCATCATTAGGTGCATCACCTTCCATTTTAAAGTTCAGTTCATGCATTCATTTAAAACCTTCTACCCTTTTCCATAAAAAATTACAGTCCATCATTAGAAAATCATATAGGAAGCCGACCTATAATTTGGAGCTTAACTTTCAACATAGGGTACCCACAACCTAAAAGTTTTCCCATGTTACACAGGATTGCAAAGTATCTTTGTTTTCACATGTGGGTGCAATCTAGTTGATAACAGTGCTTAGTGGGACTAAGTCGCCCCAATTGGTGACTTGGTCCCACCAGGGAAATTTTACTAGGTGTCAGAAATTAAAGTGTATTTAGTGATGTTTAACGGGATTATTCTCCAAAAACACACTTAATTAGGGTTGAAAAGTGAATTAAGTGGTCATTTAAACATAAGAAATGGTCAAATTAGTGATGACAAGCCTAAAAAAGCATGAGAGTTTGTTACAACTCTTTACAACACTTTGAAATAAGACTTGGTAAGTGATAAAAAGAGGTTATTTAAGTGAATTATAATGAAAGGGTCCTATAAAAGTGTGAAGGTGGGTTAAAACACTTCACAACACTTTTACAAGACATCCTAGAATTCTTAATGATTCACATGTGTTGACCACATTACAACATTAAATCTAGGCAAAATCAAGCCAAAATCCATAAGGAAGATTCAAACTCACACTAAAGTAGCCCAACACGCATATCAAGAGGGATCCAAATGCACCCATGTTGGTAAGATGAGACAACAACAATTAAGAGGGGTGATCAAGCCCTTGTGATTAAGATCCCATGGAAAACCAAACATTAGCACAAAGGAACACACATGAGAATGATGAAAAGGAATGAAAGAGAGAAAAGAAGAAAGAAAAGAGAGTTGGATCAAGCTTCGATCGTTTTTCCATCCTATTGTGGATCGAATCTAGGATGTTTTTCCGGAAAAAGAAATGTATACTCACTCTGAGGCGATGAAACTCATGGTTGTCCGCCGAGTGAGAAGGTCCAAAAGGTGAGAAACATACACTTGTAGCTGGTATGCACTCACACACACGCAGGTCGCTATGGGGAAAGTCATTCCTCTGAATGGGCTTCCCGCTCTACCATACCAAATTTATACCTCTTGATAACTTTAATAAGGTGCCACAAAAGAAAATGACATTTTGAGCTTCACAAGACAAGCAAAACTTCATATGCTTGGAGCTCATGAACAAACATGATGGCACCACAAGCATGCAAGTTGTGTTATGCGAGGTGGCCATATAACAAATGAAAAATGCAACATGAAAAAGGATGTTCAAAGGATTCTTGCTTAGTTCATGTGAGGTCTTTAACTTAGGGAACATTGTGTCTAATGTCTCCAAGAGAGGACTAATCAAAGAATAGAAAATTCACAACTTAGGGGATGTAGTGTGTCACATCAAGCCACCAAGAGGAATTTAAATATGCTAAGATAGAACATGCTTATGAAGGACTTCACACTCAATTTTGTCTACAAAGCAACAAAACGCATCGTATGAAGGAACAAGGCTGCACCAAGAACCAAGAAAAGGAAAAATGCAAATGAATAATGCCAATGTATGCCCCCACTTTAAAGGAATTGCTACACATTGTATTGTGAGCAATTACTTTAAAGTAGCAAATGAAAAATGCAAAAAAATAAGACATGAGAGCCAACTTGGAAGCCCCTATGCCAAGTCATACGTTTCCAAGTAAGGCTATGTCATGTGAAAGAAAAGGAAGGGGTTTCCCCCAAAATGAAAACACCAAACACATAAGGGATCTATGGATTTGGGGTCAGTATGTTCTTTGTTGCAATGTTTTGTTTAGAGAGCTCAGAACTGTCATCATTCCCCGAATACATAGAATTGGAAGAATGACACAAACAGAGTGAAAAAATAGAAAAATAAAGATCCATTTGGGTCAACATGGAAGAGACGTAGGGTGTCTCAATGCGTTGCATTGTCCCCAAAAGGAAAACACAAGCAAAAAGAAAAGGTGAAATAAAAAGGAAAATCTTTTGGGTCAAAATGAGAGAGACATGAATGTTTCAATGCTTTGCATCATCCCCAAAAGGAAAAAACAAGAAAAAAACAAAAGAAAAGGAAAATAAAAAGAAAAGGGGCCTCTTGGGTCAACATGAAAGAGACATTTCGGTCTCAATGCCTTGCATCCTCCCCAAAAGGAAAACACAGTCAAAAGACAAAAAAAGAAAAAGTGATGTACGACATATAGAAGAATGAAGGTACAAATAGAAGAATGTCACAAAGAGAAGGAAGACATCAAACATCATGTTATGGGGGAACATGTTATGCACATACAAACACACAAAAGAAAAAGAAAATGTAAATAACTAGTAAGGAAAGTGCAAGTCAACCGTCGAGCAAGTCGTCTGCCTCCCAATTTCAATCGGTATAAGCAAAAGGTGAATAACACAGCTAAGGGACAATGAAAAATGCATTATTAGGACAAGGCTAGCAATTCCCCCACTGAGTGTAAGACAAGAATGAGTCGAGGTAGGTAATGGGAAGGGTCATGTAATAGTGAGAAGGAAATGTTCTACAACTATTACATGATGAGATGTTTGATGGCAGTTTAAGGAATTATTGGATAACAATTATCGCCATCCAAATGATACTTGTTTGGTATTTCTTTCAATTGGCGACACTCGTCACTTCTATGTCCAAGAATACGATGATATGCACAATGTGGAACATTAGCATCTTTAGGATAGATCACCAATCTATTCATAGGTGGTAATAGTATGAGTCCTTTGTTTAAAAGGATTTGCAATTTCCTTTCACATTCAGGTGGTGGACAGAGAGGAAACTTGAGTTTTTGTAACTTGTAAGGCCTCTTGTGTTTGCTAGATTCACCATTTTCTCAAATTGGAGGAGGAGGACCCAAAGTGATTCTATCTTCCTTGTCATTTTTATCAGGTAAGGGTTGTTCACGAGGAAAGAGGACATTTAGATTGGGATGGGAATCAAAGATCATTGTGCCATCATCAAGAAGTCTCCAATATTCTCTAGGAGGCTTAGTGTTATGAGGAGGATCTTGATATCCTAACCCTATTGTGTTACCATCTTTTGGATTTTGTTCTAAGATTTGATTAATGTCATGTTCAGTTGTTGTGTCACATCCTTGTTTGCTCAAGATGGTAAAACCTTTGCCATAGGTTTCTTCAAGGTTAATTGGAGTACTAATGACTTTGTTACCATAGAATGGTTGAGGAGTTGTTTGTTTAGAAGAACTAGGTTCACCTAATGGAGGGAACTTAGGTCCTTCATTTGTTTCAGGATGTAAGTAACCAAACATATCAGGAGGTGATACTGTAGGAAGGTCTTGTTGTTTCATGGATGGATAAAAGGATGCATTAGCTTTGAGGTTGTCAAGACATTCATTTAGGAACTTATTCATGTTGTCATCATCTTCTCTAATCATGTCAACATCACGAGGACATTCATGAGGAGTTGAAGGAGCATGAGGAAGCTCAATGTCAATAGGATCAGTTCCAAAGGCACAACTTGACATGTCAACTAAATATTTTAATGACATCCAAAACTTATTAAAACACATAGCCATGATGTAAATGTATGAAAGGAAACTAAGTGCAAGAAACAACAAATCTAGAAACTATAAGAGGAATGCAATAATAGAAAACAGAAAAGCAAATGACAATCTGAAAATGATAGAAATTATGGTGCAGGGGCACCATCACCTTGGAATGTAAGGGAGAAAGTTTTGAAGGTTTATTGAGTGGATTTGAATATTTTTAAACAATATGCAACGAGGAAGTTGCAAAATATGTTAAAATATGTTGCATTGTAATAAGTTGTCCATGTATGTATGTTGACAAGGTGATCTAGGTGGATAGGATATAATGTAGGTTTGGTTTTCATGCTTTTTTTTTCCTTATAAATAAGGTCTCAATGACCATTTTTTATGTATTGGAAGGATTTTGGGGTCTTAGTAGGCTAGTTAAGAGGAATTTACAAAATCAAGTTGTAAGGGGGTGATTAAGGCCAAGCATTTGGCAAATTGTCATTTTAGAGTCAAACAAAAGGGTGGTTAAGGCAATTGGTCAGTTCAAAGGGTAGGTTGAAGTTGATACAATGATATAATGATGTAATTCCTTGAGATAGAGTTTGGTTGTTCAGTTATTTTGAAGAAGAATTCTCCTTTGTAAACGTTGATCACTTTCTTTTCTTGACATAGGCCCGTACAAGTCTGTCATGACTTGAGGCTATGGGTGCTTATTTATATATGTGTTTACTTTCCTTTACATATGTTTTGGAGGTTTAAGTTCATCATTTGTGTGTGGAGAGCGGCAAGTTTTAGAGATTGCTTTGTTTTCATAATTAAGGGTTTGAGTGCCTCCTAGAGATGAGATCCTCCATCCACCTACTATAACTCCTCTGTGACTCAATGGATGGAATTCATTTTTTGTTTTTTTTATGTTTCACAAGGGCAAGAGTGCAGAGACTAAGTTCTTGAAGTGTGTGGTAAGTTTGAGGGGGGGTGTTTGTGTGGTTTATATGAAATTTGGGTTAGCAGAACTATGTTTGGTGAATGTAACATTTCCTTGTGCTACCTAGTATACTATGAAGCTTGAGGGGACCAAAATAAACATGTCTGAGCAGTTGGTGTGGTTTGGAATGGTTGGGAGTATGTACTTTCAATAGGTGTGTCTTAAAACCCTAGGTTCCTAGGCTACAAGGAGGGTTTGAGAGTTGGGAAATAAAACAAGTTCTTGGGGTTCTAAAACCTAGAAAATTCTAAGTTTGGAAGCCTTCCCTAAGACTTTTTTAGGTTATTTTTGGTTGGTGATCAGTTTGTAGAGCGGTTCCTTTGAAAAAAAGGGCTAATTGGGGCTTCAAAACAGTGAAAAAAGCCATTTTGGAAGAAAAGTTATGAAGGAGTCTAGTGCAGTTGTTGGGTATGTTGTGTGTCTCAAAAATGGGTATCTGAATCACCCATGTGTTGGTTAAGTTTTGTGGAAATTTGTTGAGTTAAGGTCTGAAAATTGGGTTCCCAGTACTACTAGAGTTGAGGGGTGAAATTGTGGAATTTGTGTTTCTAATGATTGTTGAACTTGGAGGACTGATTGAATTGCTTTATATAATAATTATAATCTTTTTGGATGCCTCTTGAAGGAAAGTTTCCAATTGGAAAGGGTTTGTGTCTTTTGGCTCTGCATCATAGTGGTATAAGAGCAAGGTAGTAGATCTTGTGTTATTGATTGATTGGTTTTGCAGGCTAGTGAAGAGATAGGATTGAGAGGATGCCTCCTAAGGGGAGTGTTGTTGCAAGAAGAATGGATGAACAGGCTAAACAATTAGAGGCCTTGCAGAAGAATATGGTTACATGGGAAGCAAAGCACAAAGGAGAAGAAGATGAAAGTGATTCTGAAGAAGAGACTTCTAGTGAAGAAGAGGAGATGGATCCTGATGATGCAAGAACAATGAATCTTTTGAAGGCTGTGAAGAAGGGACATGGAAAAATAGATGTTCCTATGTATGGAGGAAAACTTGATAGTGAAGAGCTCCTGGATTGGATTGGGGCTATGGAAAACTAATTTGATAGTGAAGATGTTGATGAAGGACTTAAGGTGAAGAGGGCTAAAACAAGACTGAAGGGACATGCTTTGGTATGGTGGAATTTTGTGCAGAAGGAAAGGGAGAGACAAGGAAAGAGAAAGATCGCTTCATGGGAAAGGATGAAGGCTAAAGTGAAGGGTAAATTTCTCTCTTGTGATTACAATGTTCAATTGCTTAAAAAGTTGCAAAATCTTAGACAAAAATATTTGGATGTGCAATCGTATACTGAAGAATTTTATAAGTTGAGCATAAGAACTAAGCATGAAGAAGATGAAGATGAAATGGTTGCTAGGTACTTGAATGGCTTGAGGTATAACATCCAGGATGAGATCAGCATTTTGGCACCTAAATCAATTGAACAATGCTTTCAAATGGAAATGAGGGCAGAAGAAAAGTTAAAGCGAAGACAAGAGAAGGCAGCAAGAGGAAGAGGCAGCACTTCTAAAGGAAGAGGATTCAATCCTAATTCAAAGGAAAACAATGAGATTCAAGGGGATGACCATACCAAGATAAATCTAATTTTAGAGGTGGATGGAGAGGTTCAAGAGGCAGATTTAATGGAGGAAGAGGCTCCTACCAGTTCTTAGGGAGATGTTGCACTTGTAACCAGCCTGGACATCCAGCCTTCAAATGCCCTGAAAAGCGAGGCTCAAGCTCTTATGGTGGAGAGAGGAGGAATCAAATAGTGCACAAGGTTGAAGAGAGTGTGACTTCACCTGTAGTGAACCTTACATCAGAAGTTGGAGAAAGTTTGATGATTAGAAGAGCATTTCTCAAGGCACCAATCCCTGAAGAAACCCCATAAAGGAAAGCACTCTTCAGAATCAATTGCAAGGTACAAGGTAAAGTATGTAGGATGGTAGTGGATTCAGGATCAACTAATAATCTTGCTTCAATTGAGATGGTAGATGAGTTGGGTTTGGAAAAGATACCTCATGTAGCACCCTATAGAGTTTCTTGGGTAAATGGTAGTCAAAACTTGGTGGTGAATGAGCAAGCATATGTTGATTTCCAGATCAGGGAGTATAAGGATAGAGTTTTATTTGACATCGTGTCAATGGATTGTTGTCATGTGCTCTTAGGGAGACCTTGGAAATTTGATAGAAGGTCTATATAAGATGGATGGAAGAACACATATACCATCAAGAAGGATGACAAAAGTTTTAAGTTGACTCCTTTGAAAACAAGTGGAGGAGATAAGGGTGAGTCTAAGGTGGTGATGTTTGGCAAGAAAGAGCCTTTAGGGCTTGAGGACAACAAGACCAATTTGTTTGCAGGACTAGAGTATGTTCATGAAGATGGAACAGCAGGTGGAGGGCAACTGAGTTATGCTCGGGCAGTGGGTAAGAAGGATATGTGTGATTTGCATGAGGATGGAGTGAAGCATGCCTTTGTATGGCATAAGGAATTGAGTAGCAAAATGGCTCATACTGGTAAAGGACAGAGTGAGGGGAAAGAGTCTTTGGAAAGGCAAGATGAGGCTGATAATGTGTTAGTAGGGACAATTAGATGCCCTGTGGTGTTGCAGCAGGTCCAAGGACAGTCGGTAGGTGTTAAAACAGATTTTGGTGAAGTGGCAAGCACAAAGACAGTGAGTCATGAGACAAGAAGGACAGAGGACTTAGAGCATGAAGGCCTAATCACTATGAGGATAGGACAATCTGAATCAAGGTGCAAAGATCTTATAGCAATAACAAGAGGGCAGAGTGTACATGTTATGATGGATGGGTACAAGTATGGAGGTGGAGTAAGGAGGAAGGTAGGGCACTGTGTTGCTAACTTTTGTTTGATTTTAGGTATGAGGAGTGGGACAATACCAAATTTTGATCCAGGGATCAGGAGGCACCTTACATCAGCTTTGGATGAGTATGGAGTAGCAATGTGGAGGCAAAGCCCAAGATTTTACTCTTGGGACAAGAGTTTCTCTATGGGGGGGTGTATGGTGCAGGGGCACCATCACCTTGGAATGTAAGGGAGAGAGTTTTGAAGGTTTATTGAGTGGATTTGAAGATTTTTAAACAATATGCAATGAGGAAGCTGCAAAATATGTTAAAATATGTTGCATTGTAATAAGTTGTCCATGTATGTCATGTTGACAAGGTGATCTAAGTGGATAGGATATAATGTAGGTTTGGTTTTCATGTTTTTTTTTCCTTATAAAGAAGGTCTCAATGACCATTTTTTATGTATTGGAAGGCTTTTGGGGTTTTAGTAGGTTAGTTAAGAGGAATTTACAAAATCAAGTTGTGAGGGGGTGATTAAGACCAAGCACTTGGAAAATTGTCATTTTAGAGTCAAACAAAAGGGTGGTTAAGGAAGTTGGTCGGTTCAAAGGGTAGGTTGAAGTTGATACAATGATATAATGATGTAATTCCTTGAGATATAGTTTGGTTGTTCAACTCTTTTGAAGAAGAATTCTCCTTTGAAACGTTGATCACTGTCTTTTCATTGATTTCCTAAACTTTTTTTTCTTACACAGGCCTGTACATGTTTGTCATGACTTGAGGTTGTGGGTGCTTATTTATATATGTGTTTACTTTCCTTTACATCTATTTTTGAGGTTTAAGTTCATCGTTTGTGTGTGGAGAGCAGCAAGTTTCAGAGATTGCTATGTTTTCAGAATTAAGGGTTTGAGTGCCTCCTAGAGATGAGATCCTCCATCCACATACTGTAACTCCTGTGTGACTCAGTCGATGGACTTCATTTGGTGTTTTTTTATGTTTCACAAGGGCAGGAGTGCAGGGACTGAGTTCTTGAAGTGGGTGGTAAGTTTGAGGGGGGGTGTTTGTGTGGTTTATATGGAATTTGGGTTAGCAGACCTATGTTTGGCGAATGTAAAATTTCCTTGTGGTACCTAGTGAACTATGAAGCTTGAGGGGACTAAAATAAACATCTCTAAGAAATTGGTGTAGTTTGGAATGGTTGGGAATATGTACTTTCAATAGGTGTGTCTTAAAACCCTAGGTTCCTAGGCTACAAGGAGGGTTTGAGAGTTGGGGAATAAAACAAGTTCTTGGGGTTCTAAAAATTGGAAAATTCTAAGTTTGGAAGCCTTCCCTAAGACTGTTTCAGGTTATTTTGGGTTGGTGGTCAGTTTGTAGAGGGGTTCCTTTGAAAAAAAGGGCTAATTGGGGCTTCAAAATAGTGAAAAAAGCCATTTTGGAAGAAAAGTTATGAAGGAGTCTAGTGCACTTGTTGGATATGTTGTGTGTCTCAAAAATGGGTATCTGAATCACCCATGTGTTGGTTAAGTTATGTGGAAAGTTGTTGAGTTAAGGTCTGAAAACTAGGTTCCTAGTACTACTAGAGTTGGGTGAAATTGTGGAATTTGTGTTTCTAATGATTGTTGAACTTGGAGGACTAATTGCATTGCTTTATATAATCATTATAATCTTGTTGGATGCCTCTTGAAGGCAAGTTGCCAATTGGAAAGGGTTTGTGTCTTTTGGCTCTGCATCAAATTATAGTGCAGAATATGCAAGGGGACTAAGTCGCCCAGTGTGGCGAATTAGTCCCAGTAGTGATTTTTTTGAGATTTTTCATAATTTTTAAATGAAATTTTATTATTTATTTTCAAATGCAGATACAGTATGAAAATGCATAATTTTTATTTTTTTTAATGAAATGCAATGCAAAAATGTAAGCTATATGAGCTTTTCACTAATGCAATTTTTAAAACCCTAGGATGCAATTTAAACAAATCTAATGCAAGGCAATGTCAATGCAAGTTATTCCTAGGATGTAAATGCACTCTAAATCAAAAATAAGATGTTCTACATTTAGGTTCACCAAAATGAACCGCATTTTTTTTAGGGGCTTCTATCTTACACTCCTAGGGTTTTTCACCTAAAAAGATAAAGGTATCCCACAAAAACTCGGAGGTTCACTAAAGACTAATGCTAATATGATTAAAATATTCCTAAATGCAATACTCTAAATGCAAAGAACTGAAAAAGGAAATGAATTATTAATGCAAAACCTAAGAAATGTAAGATGTTTGAAAACACATAATAATATACAGAAATGACCTAAGAACAAACAATAATAGAAATGAATGAGATTGGAGAGGTGCACCTGGAAACTGGAATGTGATGCAGAGAGGCTCTAGAATCCTGCAAAATTTGTTGTTGAGGCCAACTAGGACACTTATGCCAAGTTGGGCGACTTAGTCCTACTTCGGGGAGATTTTGTCGAAACAAGTTTCAACCAAATGGGTATCCAAAAATGCTGAAATCACTTTTCAGGCCTGACAGTGGGACTAATTCGCCACTGATGGCGACTTAGTCCACCTTCAACTTTTGAGAATCTCGAGATAGGAACCTGTAGCTCTCGGTCTGCACTTCTCTTCTTGACAAGTGTCCGGTTTTGATTCTACAGAAATCGGGTTGTAAATGGTCTCCAAGCTTCACTTAGGGATTTTGTTGACTTGAACGACTTTGATGAATTGACAACACCTTTTATCACCTTTCTCTTTGATAAATTTGCATACAAGACCTGCAAAACACACATGCAAAGAGGGGGAAAAGGGTTAAGGGTTAGAGAACAGGGGTTTTCCTTGGTCAAACCCCAATATGGTAATCAAACCATTGAAAATGAAATGAAATAGAAAGAGAATGATGAATGAACTACATGCAATGCTACAACTCACCAAACCCTTGATGTAGAAATATGAAGATATGCAAGTAGATGCTCTAATGAAGACTTGATAATATTTAGAATGCTTGAGAATCATGAATGTATCTATGCTAATGTATGGATGAATGTATTAGACTAATGGGGGTGAAAATGAGAGGAAAACCCTTTATTTATACTTGATTTTACAAAATTTCCCAAAAATAACGCATCACAGGCCAACCTTACGGTTAAGAGAATAATATCCCGCCAGAAATTTAAAATAATTTTAATGTTTGTGCTCAGTGGGACTGTCGCCCCAAGTGGCGACTTGGTCCCACCAAGGCAATTTTACTAGGTGTCAAAAATTAAAGTGTATTTAATGATGTTTAATGGGATTATTCTCCAAAAACACACTTAAGTAGGGTCGAAAAGTGCATTAAGGGGTCATTTAAACATAAGAAATGGTCAAATTAGTGATGACAAGCTTAGAAAAGCATGAGAGTTTGTTACAACTCTTTACAACACTTTGAAATAAGACTTGGTAAGTGATAAAAAGAGGTTATTTAAGTGAATTATAATGAAAGGGTCCTAGAAAAATGTGAAAGTGGATTACAACACTTCACAGCACTTTTACAAAACATCCTAGAATTCTTAATAATTCACAAGGGTCCAAGACCTAATGTGAATGTGTTGACCACATTACAACATTAAATCTAGCCAAAATCAAGCCAAAATCCATAAGGAAGATTCAAATGAGAGAAAAAAAGTCCAAGTATACATTTTTTGTGACACACATGGGCCCTTTGATTGGCTAACGATGCGATGATGATGAAGAGCCATCGAGGGGACATGAGTGTTTCAGTGGGGAGTCTTGTGGAGTCCGCCCGATATTCCAATAGAAGAATTATCATTGGGACCTTATGGTTTCAAGGCAAGAAGGTTTCAAGTCCTAGCGATATTTTGATCGCGAGTAGGGTGGTGACATGTGGCGAAAGGTTACTCGTTTTTGTACATCATTGTAAATAATGCGATTGGTTAACAATTTCCACATGAACCAATGATTGGAAGGTGATGATAATTGCCAGTGAATTCCCGATGTCCATTGGGTGCAAAGCGGTACTATGACACCAAGAGAAAAGAATGTCAAGGTTGACTTGGAAGATCAAAAATATATATAAATGTTGAAGGGAAACACGAGAGGGGAGCCAGAGAAGAGATAGAGGGACATGCAGTGAAGAGATAGGAAGGTGGCAGAAAGTGAATGTCGATTGCTTGATGGTGAATGAAGAACTAAGGGTGAATACTCAAATCTACAATTCAGAAAATGAATGTAATAAGCCGCCCATAAGAAGGCATGTAAGACTATAATATGTATTTCCATTTTTTAGTAATACAATCTCTTGCATTCTCTTGCATATTTTTGTTGTGCAAACCTATGTGTTGTGAGTTTGTATCTATAAGGGGAGTGCCCTTCATCACAAATCAAGCCAAACAAAAGGAAAAACTAACTTTTTTGACAATTTTGAATCCAATGGAAGACTCTGTTTTGGTCCTGGATGCGCCAAAAATTCACCCACCTCCAAAAATTGCAAAAAAACAGACGTCTAGATTTGAAGCCTGTAAACCTTGTTGAAGAAAAAATATTCAAATAAAAAAGGAGTTCATTGAATCCACACTTTGATAGCATGATAGAATTGTGAATAAACACAAGACGCGGGATCAAACAACGAACAAAGACACCTTCCATGTAAGAGATCTAAAAACAATAATGTTATATCAACAAGAAAAAGCTATAGTATGAACCTCAAGAACCTTCAAGGAGATCAAGAGTCCTCAAAAGTTCTCAAAAGGTTATCAAAGGGAATTCAAACAAAGATTAATCTAGAATGGTTACCAAACTGTAGTTGTCTCCCCATGTGTCCTACTACTACAAAGTGACCACCATACTCCAAGATAGAGAAAGGAATTTGGAAAGTCCTTTGTATTGAAGCTTAGAGCATACAACATGAGAAAGTGATAATGTGAAAGCTCACAAAACCCATTCCTATACTTTGCTTGCTAACATTGCTAACATTAATACATTGGTTAAACATTCCCCGGTTATTTCTTCCAACAACATTGAGTGTCAAAACCCATCCAACTCTACGGTGGCTACCAAAAACATTGTAGTGACTCAACAACCCAACCAAACTATGCTATAAAACACCATATTCATAGTTAAATTTGATAACTACAATGAAGGTAAGGTTATCTCATTTGAGCTCCTAGATGAAATTATAGATGTCATGTCAAAATGCATAGTAAAAACACTCATTTTCTTGTTCTTAAAAAGAGTCCCCTCCTAATAGGATTTTTAAATGGCCCCAAAATAAAAAGGGCTTGAATATTAAGGCTTTTAAGGGGCTCAATAGAGGTTATGTATCTTCCACATTTTTCAACTCAAATCACATAAAAATAATGCTACATTATGGATCATGAATAATTTGAAAAATTTGTTATGTCCAAGCATGGGACCTACACTCTCACCTTGAAAGAATTCCCAAATATAAATTACATTATGTGGGTTGAGTTCTCGTTTAGCAACCTAGCATTTGTCCATTTATGAAAGACATTACCTCTCAACTAGCCAAAATCTTGTGGTGCAAATATAACTTTAATAAATGGGCTAGTCTACAAGTCCAACCTAAGGTGTATAGAGATGAACTTAACCTATGTGTTTGGCTTGTTATCTTATTTTGAACTACCATGTTTGCAAACCACACTCCTCAACTACAATCATCTCTAACCCTAGTTCCACTTTGTCTATTATTGAGAACTTAATGCTTCCTCAAGTCCTTCACCCGTCCCATTTGAATCACCTAAGCCCCCTAACCTCTTGCAATCCACCCTTTGTTCCTTTCTCTTCTTCCCACCACCCTTCATCTTCCCTAGACCCCAAATCTTTCAAAGATGTCATGCTTGAACCTAATGTAAGAGTATTTAAAATTAAAAAGAAATTTTGTCACCTTTAGCCTACAATGCTTCTCCTTCTCTAACCCTTTCCCCACCTTCTCTGAACCCCCTAAAATCCCACTCCTCATCTCTAGAAAGACTTGGATATAATGCTAATATGGAAGTTCAACCTTGCCTTGAAGAGCAAGTTGTCCTTGACCCTTTTCAATGAAGTATCACATTTAATCTTGGAACATTTGGGGATTGACACTCCCTATTAAGAAGACTCGCATCGAGAACTCTATTCAAAATACTCATTTTAATGTCCTCATGTTGTAAGTATTAAACTAGTAATTAGCATATGTTAATGCTCAATCAAGTTCCTATTATCTAGCTTTGTACAACATGTTTCTCCTGTAACTTGTTCTTTGATTGTTTCAATTACCTTTCGTTATTGGCTTCAATCATGTCTCTGTGATTGTCGATGGCCTTTCATTGTATTCTATTTAGCAGTTCTTTCATGTGAATAATATTATCTGATTATTTTGCTAATAGTAACACGGTATCAAAGCCACTAGTGATTGGGTGGGAAAATTCATTTTTTTACTCTGTGCATTTTTTTCCATCTTCCATAGTGATCATTTGTAGTAGAATTTATCGGGAGTTTTGTGCTAGGCGTCCTCTTTTCTGCTCGGTTTCAAAGGTTGCATAAGGAAAATCATGACCTTTGGAATAAATCATGTCTCTTTTGTACAAATCGAGATTTCTTTTTCTGGAAATCGTGATTTGATTGGCGCAATTTCTCATGTTTTTCCGGGCGTGAAGAGTCGTTTTGATTGCCCCTGTTTCTTCTTGAGTGCGTACGTGATGTGATCGGGTGTTGGTGTCGCTTCTCCCTTTTGTGTGTGTTGACCTGTGCGTGGAGTGTTAGGGCCATTTTCCACATCTGATGCCTTACTGAGTCGTGTGTTTGCTAGATTTTGCTTCGGATTTGATCCGCACTGGAATTTTTTTGGCATCGATCCTATTATTGTGAGTTGGTCTCCTATGAGTGCATTGTTGTGATCGACTCTCTCTTGGGTGTTGAATCCAACGTGCGTCTCTTCCTATCTGGAGCTCATGAATTGTGTTGACTCTTGCTCGACTCTTTGTGATCATGTCTCTTTTGTCGGCTCTCTTTGTATGTATAAGAATCAAGTGTCGGCTCTGTGCTTGCTCCGCGTGTGAAGGTTGTTTGTTCTGAGTTGTGCTAGAAGTGTGGTTGTGCGTGGTTTCACCCACTCTAGCTCGTGGTTTTGTGCCTGCGACAGATTTGAGGGTCTTATGAGCCTTGTCGGTGTTGTCGTTGGAAGTAATCTTCTTCAGAATCGCTACTTCTTGGCGATCTCTTGTGGACTTGACGTGTTTTTTTCTAAGTATTGTTTCTACCTGTGTCTAGTGTTTGTCGTGCTTGGAGCGACTATAGAAATCGCGTTGTCTTTCTCAGCTAGTGCGTGTTTGTCTATGGTGCAGGGCTTGTGATTATCTCTACACAATCCTAGCTACGTGCGCGTTTGTTTGGCTACGTGCATGTTTGTGTGGCTTCAGATGTTTGTGGTCGGCTATATTTTATTGTGGAATATGCTTTAGACTCTGTGATCCCTTTGGGGACGTGGTGATGTCTTTCTATCTGGCAGTATGAAGAAATAATTTTATTTTACCCAGTTTTGACAATTTTCTAGAAAAATAAAAAATTTGCAAAGAGTTTTCGACAAAAAAAAATTCTTCAAAAAAATCATTCTAAGCCCTCTTTTTCAGACGATTTTTGAAAAACCGGAGTTGTGTCAACTAATCACAAAAGTTATCTCATTTTTCATGCTTTGAAAAATGGAAGGGATGGCGTCTTTGTCCGACATTACGTTGGAAAATTCGCAGAGGTTCAATGGAAAGAATTACAACACGTGGAAGCAGAGGATGCTTAACATCTTTGAGTATCGATGTCTAGATGAGCTTGTTCTTGGTACAAAAGTTCGTCCCACTGCTACTAGGAAGGATCAATACATGTATGATGGAAGTAATAGGGAGGCAGTCATGCTTCTTAAATTATCTATCGCTGATGAGATGTTACCAGAAATACCATCTGGTAAATCTGTTGTGGAGATTAGGAAGCATTTGAAAGATCTTCATGAGACCTTAAACAAGGGAAGGGCTTTCTTTCTGAAGAATATGCTCTTTTCAATTATGATGGATGACCAAGTGTCTTTGCAGAAGCACTTGATGAAAGTAAAAAATATTCACGATCAATTGGAGGCCATTGGTCATAAGATAGAAGAGGATGATATGGTGGTGATGACTTTGAAAAGTTTGCCACGTTCCTACGAGCACTTCATCGAAACGCTCAACATTACATCCACCAATGTTGACTTGAAGTTTGATGAGATATGCAACAAGTTTTTGCAGTAGGATTAATGGAAACAGTTTGGAAGCAACATGAGTCTCCAAGTGTTGAACAAGCATTTACTATCAAGGATGTTGGCAAAAGCAAGTCCACTTAGCAAAAAGGACAAAGCGATTTAGAGGAAGGCTCCAAGAAGTATTTTACTTGCCATTACTATGGAAAGATTGGTCATATACAAAGGTATTGCAAAAAGCGGTTGGTTGATGAGAAGTCCAATCAAGAAGCATCTCAACAAAGTGCTCACGTAGCAAAGCAGACTAAACAGAAGGAGTTTGCACACTTTGCATTTTGATGACCAACACAATATGGGTAGACTTAGTTTTTAGTTGACAGATTAAGCATTAAGGGAGGGTATTAAACTAGTAACTAGCATATGTTAATGCTCAATCAAGTTCCTATTAACTAGCTTTGTACCACATGTTACTCTTGTAATTTGTTCTTTGATTGTTTCAGTTACCTTCTGTTATTGGCTCCAATCACATCTTTGTGATTGTCGATGGCCTTTCATTGTATTCTATTTAGTAGTTCTTTCATGTGAATAATATTATCTAAAAAGCAGACTAAGCAGAAGGAGTTTGCACACTTTGCATTTTGATGACCAACACAATATGGGTAGACTTAGTTTTTAGTTGACAGATTAAGCATTAAGGGAGGGTATTAAACTAGTAACTAGCATATGTTAATGCTCAATCAAGTTCCTATTAACTAGCTTTGTACCACATGTTACTCTTGTAATTTGTTCTTTGATTGTTTCAGTTACCTTCTGTTATTGGCTCCAATCACGTCTTTGTGATTGTCGATGGCCTTTCATTGTATTCTATTTAGTAGTTCTTTCATGTGAATAATATTATCTGATTATTTTACTAATAGTAACAATAAGTAGTGAATAATAATGATATTTTGTTGAAAGCCTTTTTCCATCATTTGGAAATAGGCTATTTTCCTCCACACCAATCATACTAATGGTGGGTTGGTGCCATTTTAAGCCTTGCTCGTTGGTTAGCCATGTGTTCTAGCTTCTAGGTTTGATCCTAACAATTATTACATTTGGTTCATTGTTCTTCAAAATGTTCACTTTGGATTGTGTTCCATTTTTTTCCCAATTCCCCCTTGGAGAGAACTTTGCTTTGAGGATGGTTGTCTTCACCTCCCCATGGCAAAATGGGTTCTTAAAGGGGACTTTAACATGGTTGAACACTCCTTTAACTCTAGCCAAAAAAACACTTTCCTATTATCCCAAATTGAATTTGAAAATTGGACCTTAATTCAAAATTCTCTTGGTATCCACAACCCACCTTTGGGCAAAACTAGTGTGCAATAAGTGCATTAATTCATTTGGCAAAATTATCTTTAACACTTCTTAAGGAAGATGAATCATTTAGACCACTTCTATATTTCCCTTAAATTGTCACAATGTCTCCTCCCTTCTTGGGCATCTTATTCACCTAGACCTTTCAATTACCCCTTCAAACCACCTTCCCATATATTCTTCATTATTTCCCTCTCCAAATCTACCATTCTACTTATTAACCTTCCATACAAGTTACATCACTTACCTAAAGCATCAAGATTGCATTAATGCCCTCATTGCAATGTGGAAATTTGAACCTAAACGCCAACAAACACAATGAATTAGCTAGCAAGAAAGAACAATCACTGTTGGCACAATACTTCTTCATGAATATAGGTTAAAAGCTATAACAAACATTAGCTAGCAAGAAAGAACAATCACTCTTAGCACAGTATTTCTTCATGAGTATGGGTTAAAAGCTATAACAAACATCATAGACTTAGAAAAGTTTTTAGAAGAATAGATGGAACATAGTTGGTCTCTTCTTACCTCTAACCCTTCTAATATTGCCATACAACAATCAATATCTCATATTAAAGTCTATTTGTGGAAATTAGATGCTTATAAAGACAAAGGAGCCAAATTCACACTAGTCTTTAAGGATTAAAGATAACAACAAAGGAACAAAATTCTTCTTCCATTTTTTATAGCACATACACAAAAAGGATTAAATCTTGCCAATTAAACATTTTATGAACTTATAATTATTAAAAAAAACATATCAATGAGTCAACAAAGAGAACCCCATTTTCATAACTTGGATGAAGGTATTGGCAAATGCATATTGCATAAGATTGACAACTATAGTTATATTCTTGATCCCTCCCTTCCTCTTCTCGTAAGAAATGGATGGAGCTTTTTAATGGCTTCGGAGAAAAGGCCAAGTGTTTATGGTCTCGATATAAAATTTTATAAAGCTTTATGGCCCACATTCAAGAGGGACTTCTACCATGTATGCTTTAAAGCCATCAATATGGGCTCTTTAGGGGTAATTATTAATTAAAGATTGATATTTTTATTTCCAAAGGCAAAAATGAAGACTATCAATAGCTGAAGACCTATCACTTTTTGACACTTCATACAAAGATCATTGTTATGGCCTTACTCAGAATAAAATGTATTACCCCAAGGATTGTTACACCCAAGCAGATAGGCTTCTTAGGTGGCAGATTTATTTTAGATTATTTACTTCTTGCCCAAGAAATTGTAGAGTGAGCTCGACAAACCATCCAAGATGCCTCAAGATGCCTTAACCATTAAAGACCATGACCAAATCCATCGGTCTTTCATCCTTAAGATGCTTAAATGACTAAAATTTGGCCTGTGATTTAAAATCACAAACATTATTCATGGATGGCAATTACCAAAGTAGTTGAATAGTATCGTATCACGTCGTTTTGAAGGTTGGAAGTTCCCCAGTAACAAAATCTTCGGAGACAGTAATTAGCATACCAATTTTACACTTATTCATATTGCTAATTAATTCTCCTTTGTAACATTTTTGTGACCAATTAGTTTTTGGCCAATTTATAGCCGTTTATCAGATTTGTGAATGATTCATTTACTTGTTATTGCTGAAATTTTCCATTTTTGGTTTCCTATCATTTGAAAATATTGTCTGATCTTCAATTTATATTTCTGTGTTACTTATATAAGCTCTACCTATAATTTTTCTTTGTCCAATTTCTTATTATTATAAAAAATATATATATATAAAAATTCAATAAAATAAAAACTCTAACCTAAGCAGCCGCTTAGAACTTTGCATATGCTTCTGAACAAGATGCATTTTGCCTCAATACCGCCTTTGAAATCTGAACAGAATAACATCGCCTTACTAACATTCGCCAACAAACCATCCCGATCTCCCAATTTAACGCAGCGGTTCCAATTTACGACCTCTACATTCGCCAAACCCCGCATTCAAATAGTTACAGTTTAAAGGCTACTGGATACCAACTAAAAACCACAATACGCAATAGAATTAGTACCAGGAATAAACTCACATACACCCGACCATTAGCAGTCAACAAACGATTCCATAACAGAGGTGGTGTTTAAAAACACCAAAAATAAATGAGAAACCCTCAGCCGTCAAAATGAATTTTAACCTCCGAAGCCGTAGAGAGTCCTGCCCTGTCGCTTGAGAGCATAGACCACATCCATGGCCGTTACGGTCTTACGCCGAGCGTGTTCTGTGTATGTGACAGCATCCCTTATCACATTCTCCAAAAAGATTTTAAGTACGCCCCTGGTCTCCTCATAGATCAGGCCGCTAATACGCTTAACGCCGCCCCTCCTGGCAAGACGTCTGATGGCAGGCTTGGTGATGCCCTGGATGTTATCGCGAAGAACCTTCCTGTGCCTCTTGGCGCCTCCCTTGCCCAAACCCTTGCCGCCCTTTCCCCTTCCAGACATTTTCTCTGCTTCGCTGCTGAATTTGCCAATGCGATTTGACTGAGTTACTCGCGTACCTTTCGTTTCTTATAGCTAACTTTTCTTGCCAAATGTGCTCGTCTTTGGCCGTCGGATTGGCCTGGGCGTCGCGTGATCCGTGGCAACGCGGTAAAAGATTCTGAACCGTTGGATGTGGACGTACGACAGCTGATTGGTTGTGAAGCGACAACGAGGATCGAATAACAATGGGAACATTGTTTTAAGGTCCAATTCGAAAATTACCTATACAACGTATGATTGGAAAACGTCTATGGACTGCCACCCATGATGCATAGAACCACACGAATGTTTTAAATTGTTTTTATTTACTAGCTTAGTTATCTTATAGATTAATCTATCTAAATTACGCCCAGATATATCTTTACATGGAGCATATTGATTGTTGAGAGTATTGATATTATTAATATGTAATATTATTATTAGGCAGGTATACTTATGCTTTCGGCTAACTTTATTTTTTTTGGCAAATATCAACCAATAGAATTGAAGAATTAAACTATGTGGGCAATTTTTCCCAAAGTTTATATTGATGTCATATTTAATTAATACTTTTAAAAACTTTTTTTTCCAATTCTATTGGCCAATAGATTGGTACAATCATATTTGAATGATGTCATCATTTTTTTAATATTGTATAGTTTTTTCAAATTCATTTCCAAACACTATTACACAATAGTATTTTACTTTTTGTTTGACAACGAAATAAAAACAATGACAACAATGCAACTTTTTTTGGACCATATTTCGCAATATTCTTTTCAGATATGGTTGGTGAAGACTTTAAGACAAATGACATAAAAATCAGCCACTTATAGTGTACGACATGGTCTTACCGCATTCGCATGTGGAAGAGTAGTATAGTGGGTGCTATTTTTGACTGTTGCAGTTGAATATGGAGGTTGTTTATTGCATTATTGCAGCTAATTGTCGACAATATGACTATATAAAGATTTTAAACAGATTTTCTTGAAATCTTCATTTTTTTTGCATAGTTATCGAAGAAAACTCAAGCTTTATAAATAGATGTTGTCAATCCATGAATGTGTTGCCAAAGGACTGGGAGTTGTAAAGGTGCTTTGCAGTGTTCGTGGTAAAGTGCTTTCGAGTGTTGGAGTGAATAAGAAGAAACAGGTGCATGTTATTTCTATACAATTCATTTTATTATTTCTATTTGTTTTAATAGTAGATGATTCTGGAATTAGCAGATTGCTTGTTAAATGCAAATTGTTTGAACAAAATGTTTCTTTTTGGTTGTTAAATAAAATTGAAACAAATTCGCAATGGTAAAAATCAATTTAAAAGTCATACTGTTGTAAGACCAAAACCTATTTATAGTGATCCTTTTATGAGTTACTATTCTTTGCATTTGGGACAAGCAAGTTGACATGGTAAACTTTGTCTATTTGTTGTTGGGTATGAATGGTGTTGTATCTTCACAGCTGGAAACAACACATTTTCAGATACTATAGCACGACCCACTCTTGGACTTGTTTTGATCCCAAAGAAATTGAAGTGTTTGACGTTGAACTATTTTTTTCCTGTATCTCGTGTTAGCCCACAAGGTGGGTTCTTGAATGCTTATATGTTTATATCAGTAGCTGTTGTACTTCTTTCTATCTTGTTAATATTCTGAATCAGAAACATATTATATCTTTTCTTTATAGTTTGAATCATAAACATATTATATCTTTTTTGTTGTGTTACTGGGTATATCCAATATCTTGGACATACGCAGACTAAATTGGTGTGGGTATATTGAGTGATGAGAGTCTTCAATATAAGAAAACATATGATACCATATTTTGGAAGTGTCGAGATCATACCTATGCAACCGGTGCAATTAGAGTAACCACTCCCTTTATAGCCTGCAACACATTTGCATGAGTTGGTGTCCCCTGTTGGAGAGTCTATGCACTTGGCTTTTAGCGTAAGAGTAGTTGCAAAATTTCAATCAGATTCATTGATGTTGTAGATAAGTTTTGGATTTCGTACATAGAAAACCCATAACAAATCAACCAGTGAGTAAGGCATATCAAAACTTGTAAGGCATACCAAAAGAAAAACTACTATATATCCAAACTACAGAGGCCTCAAGGCTACAACCAGTGTACAGAAGATAGCAGTAGCAGTATTCCCTTTGAACATCTCAGATCCTCTATAACTGGGCATGCCTCTTTCAGGCAATAAAAGAGGTCGTGAACTCCCTCTCTCAGGAAACAAAAGATGTCGCTTTCTATTCATTTGATTTTCCACTTCATCGCTGTAATCCATGTCCTCGACTGAATGGTCAATTAAAAGAAAAACTTCAATTTAATGGAAATCTTCACTGTGAGCCATGAATGTTTGTTTGCAATGCCAAATGGAAAAAATCTGCTCAAAAATTGCATACCCAACTTTAAATTTTGCGTGTACACAGTAATCAAAGCTTGTGGGGATTTAAAAACATAAATCTACCTCAACAATTACGAAATAACTGGTAAAGTTTATCCAAATTGTCTTCCAAATCAGCAACTGAAAGAACATACAAATTGAGATGAAATTTGATCTCCAACCTTTGTATACCTTTGGCAGTCGCTTATCTCCAGCAAGAAGAGAAGAGTTTGACAAAAATCAACTTGATCATTTCAGAATGTCACGCTAAAGAAGAATTTTCACATCAAGCTTAGATGGATAAGCAAATTCTATATGCTTTAGTTCCTTACCAGTCGTTCCTTACTAGATTAACATAACAACTAGTGTCTATTTAAGATAATTAATTAGAAATACATGTAATTTTATCTAAATGCTTCCCTACTGAATTAAATTGTGTTTATTCTTTTCGACCAAAATATTGTGTTGGGAATAGGAATCAAGAAATACTAGAAATATAGATAGAAGAAATATAAACAAAGTACATAGTATAAGAGAAAAAATTGTAATATTCTTCTAAGTACACAGGGTTGGAGAGGTTTGTTTTTTGGCAAAAATATTTTTGTATTAAACTTTGTTTAATTATACTTTTGAAATTCATAGTATATGCAACGTGGTTTAATACTAAAAATGCTTTCGTTGAAAGATAAGCTATCCACTAAATATTCAGAAAATAGTATTTGAGTGATATGTGGTTATGTCAAAGCAAAAGTAGAACAATTTCTATTATTGGTATCGAATATTTATTGTATTGGTCTATAGATTTATTAATACTTAAGATAGTTAACTAGCAATACACCTAATCTTATCTAAGAGTATCCCTACTAAAATAAACTATGTTTATTCTTTAGACAAAAACTCGGGACTAGAAATCAGGGAATACTATAGATAGAGATAGAAGAAACATAAACAAAATACAAAAATGAAAACGTCTAGCCATCGACGATTTTGGTAGGGAATATGGAAGACGACTAGTTTAGATGGTGTGCAAAAAGTTGCCGTATTGGTTTAAGCATGTAAGGTTGGAGAGGTTTGTTTTCTAGCAGAAGCATTTTTTGTGTGAGATTTTGTTTCATTATACTTTTTTAAATGACAGTATATGCAACATGACTTAACACTAAAAATGGTTTGACTAAAATAAAAGCTATCCAACATGCAATTATAAAAACCATAAACATAATAATGCATATTTAAAATATGCAAAGTAGAATCCATTAAATATTCAAAAAAAGTATATCAATCATTTGTTGTTATACATATGCTTCTCAGAATATGAATGTAAAGTCTCTTTTGGTGTACAAGATCAAAAGGATTGAGGTAAACAAAAGATACTCTTGTGGCAAAGATCTTAGCATCAATGTGCTGATTTACGAATTATGCACCTTAGTAGCGATGCAAGAATTGTCCTTATTGTTTAGGTGTTAGGGGAGTTAGGGTTATCTAAATACTTCCATACTAAATTAAATTGTTCTTTAGACAAAAATACCGCGTTGGGAATAGAAATCAAGGAATACTAGAAATATAGATAAAAGAAACATAAACAAAGTACATTGTATACGACACAAAATTGTAGTATTCTTTAAGTGCATAGGGTTGGAGAAGTTTATTGTTTTGCAAAAGCATTTTTGTATTAAACTTTGTTTCATTATACTTTTGAAATCGACAGTATATGCAACATGGTTTAATACTAAAAATGCTTTGGCTGAAATAAAAGCTATCCAATGCAAGTATATATATTATAAACATGGTAATGCATATTTGAAGAATGTAAAGCAGAATCCACTAAATATTCAAAAAATAGTATTTGAGTCATCTATTGTTATGTCAAAGAAAAAGTAGAACAATTGTTATAATTAGTATTAAATATTTATTGCATTTGTATGTAGATTGATTAATATTTTTAGACACATAGCCATCAACTTGTAAAAATATAATAAATACCTAAACATTAACAAGGTATCAATTAATATTACCTTCTAATAAAAATATGATAACAATTAACATCAAAATATATGAACATTCAACCACATTTGTGACACCAAATTGTATAGCTAGAGAAACTCTTGAACATGAGAAAACACTAGTAAGTGAGCAACATTTTTCATGCCAGTAGTTCGTAATTTACAAGTATTGTCTTTTTTGTTTTTTAAGCTATTACGAAGCTCTACACAACATTTCAAACTCTCACATACTTGCACACTTCCTTGGTGCTAATATAAATTTGCAATAACACTTAATATAATAATGCAATGGACTACCCATCATATAACATGAGAAATGGATGATAACCACTATATTCCCATGATGAACAAAGAAGATTTCAATCTGGTTGTTATAGCAATGAGTTGAATGAGTAACACAAAAACAATAACTCGCAGAAAATTAAAGAAAAGATGAGACTTGCAATGCCCCCTATGACAATGGAACAAACTAGAACATGCATATTGCCAGGTGTTAGGGGAGTTAGGGTTATCTAAATATTTCCGTAGTAAATTAAATTGTGTTTATTCTTTAGACAAAGATACCGCGTTGGGAATAGAAATCAAGGAATACTAGAAATATAGATAGAAGAAACATAAAAAAAGTACATTGTATACGACAAAAAATTGTAGTATTTTTTATGTGCATAGGGTTGGAGAAGTTTATTTTTTGGCAAAAGCATTTTTGAATTAAACTTTGTTTCATTATACTTTTGAAATCGACAGTATATGCAACATGGTTTAATACTAAAAATGCTTTGGCTGAAATAAAAGCTATCCAATGCAAGTATATATATTATAAACATGATAATGCATATTTGAAGAATGTAAAGTAGAATCCACTAAATATTCACAACATAGTATTCGAGTCATCTATTGTTATGTCAAAGCAAAAGTAGAACAATTGTTATTATTGCTATTAAATATTTATTGCATTTGTATGTAGATTGATTAATATTTTTCCTAGTGCATATTGTGCCAATGTTATCTTGTGCATGAAAACTTTCTAAAGACTTTATCTCATTTAATGAAAATGAGAAAAGTCGAGTTAGCGAAGGTGTGATGATAATTTCAGTGAAATGCATCGAATGCTGCTTCAAGAGGAAAGATATGCAAATTCCTATGTCTCCTTTTTGAAATGGATAGTAAGTTAGTCAAGTTTGGAAAAAGTTGGATCGACAAAATATTTTTGGTGTAAATTTTTGTACGAAAATTAAAAAGTTGAAGAAGTTGAAGAAATGGAAATCTACCATAAAATATTTGAAAAGACTAAGACTAGGATGAATGTCCTCATTTTGGGACTTCACACCTTACCAGTTGTCCCTTACTAGCTTAACATTTCAACTACTGTCTATTTAAGATAGTTAACTAGAAAGCATTTTGCTATAACTCTCTTAAACAATATATTTGTGGTGAGGCAGCTCTAGCATGCATAGAAAAGCTCACGCATACCACTATGCTATAAAAGGTATTCTCATCAAATTTCAATGTGGGCCACAATTGAAAAGTATGACTTACCTCGCAAGTGTAATGCCGATGATCAGCTTAACCTGAGTAATGCACGAGTGGAAAGATAAAATTAATGATTAGCAAAGGCATTTTTGCATCAAGTTTGAATGTCAGCCATAGTTGAAAATTTTTAATTGGCTTATAATTCTACGATTCAACAAGAAATATTTAGGTGTTATGTCATTGACATTCTATAGAAAATATAAATTTGGAAGAATATGTCATTTGTAAGAAAGTCATTTCTTAGTACAATGCATGTTTAAATCAATCATCTTTTGTAGTTGAAGGACATCAAGAGAAGAGAATGACCAAATTATGCAGAAGGAATACAGTTGTAGACAAAGAGTTTGATAAGATGATGTCAATGGGATTTGCACTAATGATAACAGAGATGTTGATCCTCTTTACATTGCTCGTTTTAGTAAAAAAAACTTCTCATTTTTTTATATTATCTATAGCAAGTGTATTAGTCATATTTTATTTGTTTGGTATTTGATTGTTTCTTTGGAAAAATCACAATTACTCAAAAAGTAATATGAAAATGCTAAAGACGATTAGAGAAATAAGTTGTGAATGTATATTATTTTTATTTACTTGGCTACATTTTCATACTTTATTTAATTCATCTTTATGTTGATTTGTATTGATAATTCTTTGTCACCAAATATGTAGCATAAATTTGTAATTGTAGTTGATACAACACTAGAAATGCATTAATGTCAAATAGGGAAATGTTTTGACAAAGTGTCAATTGTGCTTCAAAAAATTAAATAAAACAATGGAGAAAAGTTACAGAGGTGTCAGAAAACGGTCAGGTAGATATGGTTCAAAAATCTATAACCCCAACTTGAAGAAGCAACAATGGCTTGGAACTTTTGATACTGCAGGAGAAACAGCTCATGCTTATGATAAAGCTGCAATAGCAATTGGAAGCAAAAATGCAACTACTAATTTTGTATACATCAATTCTAACCATTGTAGCTACTTGTCCAAGGAACATGTTCCTAAACTATGTTATCCAAAATGTAGATTACAAAAGAACAAGAAGCCAAAGAATAAATTTACATCTAACCATTGCAAACAGGTAGCAGAAGAAGGCGAAGATTTAGGCTTCAATTCTGATGAATTTGAAGAATGTACAGAAATAATATCGTATAGAGGTGTTAGACAATGTCCAAGTGGTCGATATGGTGCAAAAATTTGGAATACAAATTTGAGAAAACGACAATGGCTGGGAAGTTTTGAAACAACCAAGGAAGCTGCCTATGCTTTTGACCTGGCTGCAATATCGATAGAAGGAAATAAGGCAATCACAAATTTTGACCATACCACCAAGCTCTTGCAACAAACTTTCTCTAATGAACAAGATAATGAAGGCCTATGCTTGAGTTATGATGACTCTGAACAATTTACAAAAGAAGTATCATATAGAGGTGTTAGAAAACATCCATGGGGTAGTTATGTTGCTAAAATTTGGAACAAGAAATTGAAAAGATGACAGTGGCTAGGAACTTTTGATATGGCTGAAGAAGCTACATATGCTTATGATATGGTTGCAATTTCCATAAAAGGAAATAAGGCAATCACAAATTTCAACTATACTGATTCAAACCCAGCAGACCTGCTACATTCGACCAAATTATTGAAACAAAGCATGCCTGATAATAGCTCAACCAATTTAGGAATACAAAAATTAGAATCAGATACCGTGAGTGATAAAATAATCTCTCACCCCAACATTGATGACTATATGCAATATTTTGCAAATATCATTGATAACAATGAGGACATTGTTGAACTTGATTTCAACAAATTAGATCTTGGACTATCTTTGATCCAAAAGATATTAGAGTAATCTCTAATACCAATATTGATACTACAATCTATTTGCAAGACTATGCCTTTGATAGTTCTCTTGCAAACTTTGGAATGCATTGTCCAAGTATATTTGAAATTGTCAATTTTGATACCTTATGTCAAAACTCTACTGATAGTAACTTTGTAACTTCATCTTCCTTGGCATGGGACCAACCCAATCTTAGCTCTACCAATAGCCCTATTATAGTTAGTAGAACAAACAATGATACAATTTCAATGATGAATACTGAAAATTTGAGTATTCTGAATAAAATTGAAAGCTAGTATATGTACCCACTCTTGCAAGATTCTCTATTTGCAACTGAAAATTTTGAGATAAACAAGGAAAAAAATATCAATTATGATATTAGTAATCAGTATAAAGTTTTTAGTACTTCTACATTCACTAGTAAAATTTGATGTTGTTTTTTGGGATATTAGAATTCGTTTAAAGAATATTGTATGGTACGTTGAAAAAGCAATAAGGATTGGATTGAAGGAAATTTCCATTTGACAACATTATATATTTGTAATACAAAATCTTGTTTCAATGGTGAGATTTTTGCACAACATAAAGATCATAAAATTGTGCAATCATCACATAACAATTCTTTACAAATATATGTATTGATAAAAATTGTTGCATGTGATGAAAATATATTTAATTGATTAATTAAATAATTATATCCTTCTGTCATTGTAAAAATTACTAATTTCATACTTACAATTCCTTCTTTCTCAATTTTTCTTAATTATTTTAAAGTTCTTATTTATCATCTATTATTTTTGTAATTTTCATGTGTCATCCTTTCAACTTCGTATCTTGTCTTAAAGTTCTTATTTATAATCTCTTATTTTTGTAATTCTCATGTGTTATCCTTTAAACTTCATATCCTGTCAGAGTAAGCAAGATGGCAAAGAATAAGCGTATCAACATGCCACGACAAAAATGGGAGGTTCCAATTGTAGGCCCAATTGATTCCAATGTATTGGAACACATCTTTTTTGTCGAATGTCCACAAGTTGAGGAAGCCATCAAATTGATATTAGGTGGAGATTTTGTTAATGGTCAAAATGGAATGAAATACTACTTAGATGTAGTTTCACACTTTCTATCAAATTGCATGGACTTAGTCCACAATTCAGACTCCCTAGGTAAATTAGCATATGCATATGTCAAAGATTATCTACTTCCACCAAATGTTTACAATCAAGTCGTGGCTCAGTATGATAAAACAAGTGGCAATGCTCCTTTGGGAGGTTTATTCCCTTACTCAATGTTAAAGGAATGTGAAGCAATTACATGTGCTTACAATGCTATACAATTGGGTTTGAACAATAACTGTGACCTCATAATCATGCATTCCTTGAATGCACATTCTACCCACTTGGGTCAACATCTCTCAACAAGGATCTTAGAGGTCATTACAACATTGATTTACTTAAACAAACATGTTCCTCCTCGAGGCCCTATGACATCTCCAATCTCCACATCCACTTTAGATATAATTTCTTCAAAGGAAGTTGTCAGTGTTTCTTCTCCATACGGAAGCTCTATGTAATTTGAACAATTTGCTATATTGTTCATTTATGGTTTTGAACTACACAATTCTATGCATTTTATGCTTCTAATTAAGTTACCTTTACTTTTCTTATGTTTTTAGGGTTTTTAAAAGGAACATATCTCATCACCTAGAGAGTGTAACATTATGAGAACAATAATTTACAACTTGGAAATTTTTCTGCTATAAATGGGTTTTCCTATATCTTGTCTACCATCTAGGAGCTTGTGCTATGTAAATAACAATGTGGTTAAATAGTTTTGTGTATGGATTCTCTATTATTTGTAAGAAATTTAATATCAGATCATTTGCCATAATCATATATGTAAAATATGCAATGCGAATTTCATACAACGTTTACCAAATACATAAATTAGAATTAGAAAGAGTCTAAAAAAATACATGTGTCAATAATCCAATTTATAGATTTCAATTTTGTTATCGACATTCGATAGTTATATAAAGATATTTAATTTACTCATTACATCATCTTGCAAAAGTAAATTAGTCATGTGGCAACTGCTACTTACTACGAAGACCAATAGAAATGAATGTGAGCAAAAAACAATTTTCATAAAGTCATATGGTAGAATTGGAATAGAGATTAGTAGATTTGTAAACTACTTTTACCACAATAATGTGAAAATATATAATTTTGATAAAATTGAAATCTAACAATTTTGATTGCAAACAAATAATAACAATAACATTTTCGTATTGCAGAACTAGAACCAAGAAGAGAAGATCATCCAAAAATATTATTCTCCACATTAAATACAAGCACAAGTTGACTAAGTGCTCTCTTCATAAATATAACAGGTACATTAAACTTCTTCATTTTACTTCCAAACAATTCTAATTTTTGTTTGCAAAAATGAAGAGAAAAATTGAAAATAGACAAGAACAAGCAAAACAAATAGAAATAATCTATCAAAACACATATGCAACTATCAAAACATAATAATGAATTCCAAAATTTTAATCATTTCTCAACAAATCACATACATGGTGTAACAACATTTACTAGAAATAATCTATCAATTTCAAAAACAGTGCAACATAAAACAACAAATGTAGAAGCTATAACAATAACAATAAATTTGCCAAGTGATGAGATGAACATATGTAATCTATATGCAAGACCCAACACACCAGTAACAGAAATTATAACAATCACAAATCAAGTATTCTCCTCTGTCAATTTAACATCAACTTTATATATTCTAGGCGACTTCAACATTGATATGTTAGTGGATAATGGACGAAAGAATTTGCTATCAAATCACATGCACAATTCTAAAATGAATTTTATGTTATATAAATTAAACCATGTCAACAAGCCACTAATTGATCATATTTGGTGTAACATAAATGAAAAACCATGTTCTATTTACAAATCAGAAGCATATTGGAGTGATCATGATCCAATTTATATAAACATTGAAACAAATGACAATTTCAAATCCACTTAGTATCTTTTTAAAAATATTAACATTATTAGTATTTCTTGTAGCTAACAATGGAGTCGAGCAAGAGAGTCGAAACAAGCCAAAAAACCATACAACAAATATCAAAAAGGTGAAAAGCATTGTCTATGTTCAATTATACTATCCAAATTACTCTTGAAAATAATAAATTCAACTAATGTAAACATTGCAGATCCAAAAGCAAGAAGAAAAATACAGTATCAATTGAAGAACTTCACTCCCACAAGGGAGGAAATATATTTGAAGGAGATGTAATTGTGGTCTACAAAACAATACAAAAGAAGTTCTTCGTGCGGATTTAACTAATGAAAAAGGTGAAATGACAATTACTATCAATGTAATTGGTGTCCTTGTAAAACAACATGAATAAAAAATAGTTCCTAGAACAACTATATGCATTACAAATTTCCAAATTGCACCAAAGACAGACTATGACAGAGGTGATTGTGACTGCATCTTGATTTTCACAAACACAACAACAGTTGAAGTCATACCGTGCATGCATGATGAATACAAATTCATACCTACTAGCACAATTAGACAACTTCTTACAAGTAAAGAAAACTATGCAATTGGATCTGTAGCGGCACTTGTGGTGGGAACAAAAAGAACTTCTTTCCAATTTTTTGTTGAAATAAAAGATGGCCATTCAGAAATGGATAAAGCACAGGTATTTAAATATTCCTCTAATTCTTTATTTCATTGCAATTTACATCAATTACTGCTTACCATATTTTTAACTAAAGATAAATGTTTAAATAAAAACATGCATCCACAATACAGGTACAAATACACGAGAGTTTGGAACATCATTTCTCTTCAATGGAAGAACAAATACGCCTCGAACAATATCCAATCATGTTGTTGAGAAACATTGTAAAGCGGCGAGAATTAAAATACAACACTCTACAAACAACTCAATCAATATACATCAACAAATTGAATAACAAGAGGGCCTTCGAGTATCTCAACAATTTGTTGTATTCAACAATTGAGGTAACTAAGGCATTTGATTATGTCAGCAATTTGTTGTATTCAACATTTAACACAATCACATTTGCACCTATGTAATTATACACTATTAGAAAATGATTAAAAAATACATAATATACATCTTCATTATATTTTGCAGATTTATGGAACAATAAGAATAGCCAATGCATTTTCAAATCCATTTCAAGCTTTCTGTCCAAATTGCAACTACAAATTTGATACATGTGGAGAACTACAAGAACAAACTTCCTTTTGTATTAAATGCAAACAACAAGTTGCATATATCTACTCTCACTACTTGAAAGTGATTTTGACAAGTGATAGAAAGAAAACAATGGAATGTACAATGGATAGATCTATTATGCAACTCTTGCTTCCCGAATTACTAAACATTTCCTATGAAGAATACATTGATCACAAATCATCAATTGTCTTCATCCTAAGAGACTTCTGCAAAAAAGAACATTTCAAATTGAATCCAAACAACCTCATAACCAATGCACAATCTATTGAAGAATGATATATACATCTTATATCCAAGTACGCTTGTAGTTCACAAACATTAAGCTTCATTTAAAAATTCAATTTCTATACTACATTATCTATTGAAAGATTATCACATAAAATAAAAAACAATGTCCTCATAACCACCTTCAAACATTTTGTTGTAGAAACGAATGTCAAAAAACACTTGGGTTGTCATCTTCAGCAAGGAGAATAACTACCACATCTTCAACAAGGACAATAAATATTCAATAGTTCTATATGTTATAGGATTTTCATTTCACAATTAATGACTACAACAAACAATAATATAATTATCTATTACCATTTGTAATGTAATGACCATACTGGTCTATAAAGAGACAAATGCATATTCTTTACTTTTCTATGCATTTACACTCATACTTATTTCTACTTTTCTATGAACATTGCTATGCATTTACATTGATATATATTTCTACTTTTATATCTAAATTCTTCACTTTGCTATGCATTTACACTGATATATATTTCTTAGTATATGCAATTATTACTACTATGTTAAGCAATTCTCAAACAAACAACAACTCACATATCCTACCGGCAGGAATCGAACGCAATGCGTCTCTTGTTTTATGTATGCATAAGTATTTTTATTTTAGTAGCAATTTACTTGAATGAAAATTAATTATTAAATAAAAGTTTAGAATGTGAATAGTCAAATAAGATAGAATGCATTGTTTGCAATTAAAGCATCACTCATCCGTCTTGTCTATATTATTTTTTGTATGCATAAGCATTTATATTTTTCAAACAATTTATTGTAATGAAAATGAATTGTTAATTAAAAGTAGAAAATGTCAATAGTCAAATAAGATAGAATGCATTTTATTTTTACAAATGTTGATTGTATTGAAACAGTAGTATAGAATTTACATTTGTTAATTTCTAATTACAATTTAAATTATTTAATTACAATTTGAAATAGTGAAATTTTTATGAAGTTTAATTTATGTCATTTGTTTGTATTAAATTAAGAAGAAAATAATTTTATTTGTAAATTAATAAATTAACTTTTATTAAATGGAAAGAAATAATTAAATGGAAGTAGAAATTAATATTGATGGTATTAGTCATCATTATTTTCAAGAACACATAACTTGACAATTCTTAGGAAGGTCATTTTTGTGTTTTAGAAATGTTTAAGGATGGACAAAATTCATTAAGTGTAGGAAAGCCTATAAATGTGTTAGTTACATAGATTTTTTGAATAACAATTGCATGCAAGGCTTGCATAAATGTAAGAATTAGTGTAGAATACTATAATATTGAATTTCGCTTGGTAGAATAAAATATAAGGTACAACATTTGAAATATAATGAATTTGAAATTATTTAACCAAGAAATGGCTAGAATTTAGAGTATAGATAGATATTTGAAAACCAAACAATTTACTTTAATGAAAATCAAGTATTAAATATAAGTAGAGATTGGTAATATTGAAATAAGGTTGAATGCATTTTATTTTTACAAATGTTGATTGTATTGAAAACATTAGTATAGAATTTACATTAGTTAATTTCTAAGGCTTTAAGCCTATTTTCTTCTACTTTTTTGTTTGAAATTTGTTTTCCTCTCTTCATTCTTTCATATTTGCCGAATGTGAAAGGAGGCATAATGTGGATGCCTTGTATAGACTTGACACAAGAAATTCCAACAAATGTTAATCCTATTCTTTTTGTTGGTCCTATATCGATTGTTGCTTTTTGAAGAGTTAGACCTTGTGCTTTGTGTATTGTTAGTGCCCAAGCTAATCTTAAAGGTATTTGGATTGTGCTTCCTTGTTGAATTGGTGTGATTGGTACAGTAAATGGGTCTTCAATATTGAAAGGTACCCCAGAGTAATTTTCAAATTTGACCAATACATATGTTGGTGGTTGCAGTGGTCCTGTTCCTGGTTTGTATACAATCTTTTGAACCAATCCAAGAGCTCCATTTACAAGTCCTGCTTGTATGCATAGATTTCATGTTAACATAACTATTGCATTTATACTCAATAGAAACTCAATATCTAGTTCATCATTTGCATTATCTTCTGCTAAACTGTTACCACCATTTTTGGTTGGAACGTTGTGTGCAACTAGTTTTGCCAATGAGTATAATTTTTCCTGTTGTGGATGTGAACATTTTCATTTGTTGCAAACAAATGAACATTGTTTTCAAATTCTTCATTGGTTGTTGCATCAAGTCTTGTATTAGATCTTGTTATTAGAATTTCCCAGTCTTTTACAGTAGGGTTTGCATCTTTAATGTTTTCTAGCAGTTGATGAAATCTTTGTTGATCATTGTTTAATCCATCTTGTCTGTAAATGTGATCTAAAGTAATTACATTTGTGAATTCTTCCCACCGTATTCTAGCTCGCCTTTTGCTGTTATATATTGGTCTATCATTAACAGGTGGTAATTGTCTGAGGTCTCCAACCAAAATCAATGATATTTCTGGAAGCAATTTATAAATATTGTGTTGTTAATTATTTTTGATAAAAACTCAATTGTAGTACATATAAAATAAATTTTGCTAAAAGGAATAATATATGGTGTTTTCTTCAAGTTGTTTGAAGTCTCTTATTGGAATTTTCAATTTCAAATGAATAGATGATGCTCCAATATTAAATGTTGCTACTCCTATTGGTGCGAGTAGAAGAAGGGGATATTGATTTGGCATTGAAGCTTTCTAAAGTGCTTCTTGTATTGCACCTATAACATATGACTTTCCTGTTCCTGCTATTCCTTGAATAATCATAAATAGTGGTGATTTATTTTGATTAGCAGTGTAGTGTGAGAGGATAATATTAACTGCTTTATGTTGTTTATTGTTGAGATTTCCATAGGTAGTAGATTGTGTTACATAATGATGAATTGCAGAGCTATTAGTTTTCATAATGTTAATGAAATTTATAGCTTCATATGTGTATTGTTCACTTTTGAAATATGTAACCAATCCATATGTTTGTCTAAATCTCTTTTTCCCAACATATATATCTTTGAAATCTGCATGTTTTGATCATGTTGTAGCCTTGGTATGATTTCCCATTCATGCTCTGTAGTAGTATGTTGCATAATATTACTATCTTTTGATTTTGAATCGTTATTGTCTTTAGTGCTTTCCGTAATTGTTCTTCACTCGACATGTCATTGATTATAGTTGAAGTTTTCCCTATTTGATATTACTGAATCATTGTTATGACCAATATCTATGTTGATGTCACGGAATGGTTTGTAGAGTAGCAATTCTAAGAAGCAATAATTGAACCATTTGTTTGACTCTCTTGTTGGAATTGATATAAATTTAGGAAATACTCGTACAATAGCTAAGTTTTTCCTTGGATTCCATTTGATTTCATTTCTACGCTTAGCATTATATATCCATGATTTTGTTGAATTACTTAACGATGCTTCTTCCATGTGTGGGGGCCTTATTTTGTATGCATCAATGTAAGATAGCACTTGTTCTTCATTGTTATTATTTTCACCTAATAGCACACGTTTGAAAACTATTATTGATACATTTAGGTTGATAAATCTTTTGTTGCTTTCCACTAACGTTAGTTCTAATAACATATGGCTTGTTTCTTGCACTCCAATGTCTCTTTCTATTATTGTTTCATTTAGAAGCTTCTTATAAGCTTTTGCAGCAAGATCATCTGGATTTTCTACATTTGCAAGACATATTAACATTTGTTGGTACATTTATGAGCTTCTCTATGCTTTTGTTGCATACTTTGCAATGTATTAACCACAACAAGTTTTGAAAGAACTGGTTTCCAATCTATAGTTGCTCTCCATAGTTGCATAATATATCAACCGTGTGAGTTAAGTTTGTCATCATTTCAAAGAGGCTCAAATTTTCTTTCACCAGTTTCTAAATTTTGGTATAATCTTGGTCCTTCTAAATTGAGTGGCCATGGAGTATTATATCTATAAGTCATATTAATACCATTTAGTTAGTTTTTTTAAATTAATTAGAAAAAAACATATGGTAGAGTAATGTATATAAATTTTGTTGGAAGACTTACCTGCAAATCATTTTTCCCTTTTTTCCTGTAGGCATGCACCTTTTCTGCAAATTGTATGTCTTTGTACACTGTTTGCTATCTCCTCGTAATCCTTTTCTACATCTATTTTTGCAAGTTGCCTTGTGTTTTTGAGACCTGGATGAATAGCATTATCTTAGAATGCCTGCAATAGGAAGTTGAATTATTTTTCTATTAAATGGTTTGAAGAAATGTATTTACATTTTTTTTGTTGCATATAAAAAATGTACCTATAAATTTTGTCCAGTTGTAGTATGTCGAGGATTCCATGCGTGAACAATGTAGTTGAAGTACATTTTTGTTGCATTTCATTGTTCATTGTTGAGCCAATCAATAGCATCCATGTTTGGCACTCCATGTATCCATAGAAATCCATGTATGTGTGTTGATCCTCTTTGTTGTCACTCATATCTGGACCAATAATCTTTAACATTAATTCCTTTTTGAAGGATTTCTTTTATGAAATGAGAGTGGCATAAGTGTGTGTATTGTGCTATTATATGAGGTTTGTCGATAATATTTTGTTTTCGCCAAAGTTGTGCATGTCGTGGATCTGTTGGTTGTGTTCCTCGAATTAGTGCATGTAAATCTGGCCAATACAAGTCTATTGCACTCAATGTATAGAATATTGTAGGTGTACTAATTTGATGTAGCATGTTTATCAATTCCGCACGACATTTTGTCCAATATGGTCTTGTGCCTCTCAAATAAGTTCCATATCGCATCAATCTATCTGCAAGAAATGGTGTTGGTGTTGTTCTCATATGATCATGTAACTCTTGTATAGTGATTGGCATATCATGGATGTTTCTTTTCACAAAAGTTGTAGTAGATGTTTGTGCTTGATGCCTCACTTTCATAGTTGACATATAATATTGAAATCGTGGATGTTTTGCAAAGCGACCATCTTTGTATCGAAATAGGTGCTTTACATATTCATGAAGATGTATTTGTTTTATTCGTGGCTCTAACCAATCACATATACCATCAGGAACACAAAGTTGGAAATGTCATATCAAGTAATCCTGATGTTACATATTCATTTATTGGAGATGAACTGATTGTTGGCCAATCAATAATTGATGTTGGATTTGTATTTGGGTTGTTAACCCATGCACGAATCAACTCCATTTTTGTTTGTTCATTAGGTGTTTGAGAAGCGATTGATGCAATGTGATCAATGCTATTACCTTCGTCAATATTCATCATTTGTCCAAGAATCAAAGTTTCATTTGTATCTGCATCTAATTCAATATGCACTGTTCGTAATTGATGAAAAATATTTTCATCAGAGTTTGAAGATAAATTGTGCAGAGCATTTGGATCAATTGTGACATCGGAGTAAAATTTGTCGTGCATTATTTTGTATTGCAACGCTTTATAAAAATGATCTTTTTTCACTGTGAAATGATAATTAGTGTCACGTTGATCTTTCCTTCAAACTATTATGATTGGAAAATCTGTAATAGAACGGGGCAATTTTTTTGCTATGTGTTCAATATGTTATGGAAAGCTTATAGAGTGTCCTCTATATTTATACTGACCACCCCTTGCATGTGTGACTTGCAGAATTGGGCTTACACGAGTGATTAACATTTCTTCTACTTGTGTGAGTTTTGATAATTCTTGTGGTTGTTCTCTTGGATTCATATTATTTGTAGTTGAAAATCTATTCACGCCTCTCTTGTTTGCATCTATTGCAAATAGGACCCTATGCAGTTTGATATATTTTAATTTTGATATAACATTCTTCACAAATATGACAAAGTGATGGGGATTTGTATGCATCTAAATGCTTTCAGAATAACATTTCCATATGTTTGAAGTCAGTTGCAAGCAACCCATTTGGATTAATTTTTGTTTGAACATTTGAATTTTAACCACAGTGGGAGTCATTTTCTTGTTCAAATCTATCCATGTTTATATTTCCTTCCCCTATATTTTCCAATTGTAAATGTTGTATATTTAATTATAATTTTTTCCTAGCATATCTTATTCTATCTGCTTCATTCCTTTTTTTCCTTTGTTCATCTCTTTCTGCATCAGTCATTTTTTGCCATTGTTGTTTTCTATATTCTCTCTAGTATTCTTTTTGCTACTGTTTACTTTGTTCTTCATATTGGAATTATTTCTTTGGACGTCCCATATCTAACAAACAAAAGTCAATCCTATAAATTTAATGAGTATGAAAGGAGAAATATAATAACACTTTATGAAATATAGTTTACTATTGATTTGTAATTTTTTTAAGTATATTTTTTTATAACTACAATATTGTTTGAACTACTTCAAGTTAAGAACCATAGTTGCATTCATAAAATCTATTAGTGTAAATCATTATTTATAATATTCATTAGTGTACAATGAAAATAATGCTTCAAAATTAAATTGTAGATACATCCAGAAAGTCAGTTGGAAAGCATTCTTAAAATCCATTGAACTATGATCCTGTTGAAATCTTTAAAAACTTGACATGTACAAAAAACATAGTAATAGAATTAAATACAATTATATACATATATATGAGAATTAATGTATAGAGAAGATATCTTAAGAGATATATAATTGAAAATGCATTTGTGTTTTACAAAGTATGTTCATAGGAGTTATTAACATGTATGAAAACCCTATACATGGGTATTGTTGAAATACATTAGTTATGGTTCAAGAATATTTTAGACTATTCAATAATTTCGTGTGATAACCCTTTCTCATACATTTCGTCATGGTATAGTTCTTTTACAAATCGACTGAATCTTGTAACTTTACAAGATGTATGATGGAATAGTTGTGCAAGATCTTCGATTTCATGTATTTCTTCTTCTTCGACATTGACAATATGATAAGTTGCTTCTTCAATTTCTTTGATAATCTTCTCAGAATATTCATAGATTGATTTGATTAATTTTTGGATTGGTGTTTTGATGTCGACATTTGAGTTGAAAGAATCATCAGGGACTATTATTGGACTTGTTACTGAGTTGTACGATTGGTTTTCTTCAGCATCGATATTGTCCATGATCTAAAAGGAAAGAAAATGAAATTAATATGGAGATTTTAATTTACATTGTATGTATTTGAAAGAACATGTATAACAACCATAAATGTATGTTGAACATTTTTACAAAAAATATACAATTATATACATATATGACAAGTAATGTACAAAGAACATGTCTTAAGAGATATTTGATTGACAATACAATAGTGTCTTACAAAGTATGTACACATGAAGTATTAACATGATTCAAAACACTATACATGGGTGTGTTTCAAATACACAAATGTTTACAAGTTTTTTTGCTCAAAATATGAAAGCCCCAAATTTAAGCAATTGAATCTAATAGAACCTTGCTTTCAGATGAATAATCAAAGTCCTTTGTTTTTATGATTGTGCACTTTAACCTTTCTTCATTGTTGTAAATCTCTTTTTTCACGTGGAGTATGAATATATATTTCTTGAAGAGTACTTTGCGGATAATGTTTGCAAACTTCAAATCATCTTGATCTTTGTGCTTCAATGTATACAATTCATTTGTTGTTACACCCATAATTTCTTCTCCTACTTTTTCAAAAGTTGTAGCCCAAGTTGAACCTGTATGATCTTACAGTTGGCATTGAAGGAGATATCTATAATCATAATTATCGAAACTCTTATCACATTTTTGACAATACCAATTATCATTTCCATTTTTCTACATCTTTTTTTTTGCATATCTTACCTTTAGTCTCTAAGGGGCAAGCAATGTAATAGAAATTATCATACTTGATGAAAGACAATGTAGCTTTAAGTAACATCCATGTAGCTATATCGCATATAGAAAGTTGTTGACCTTTTATTTCTTCCAATGTTTTTTGCATTAAAGGTTGAGTAAAAAATGAATTCTCCTTTGTTATAGAGGTAGACGTGAAGTTTTTTCCTTCTGTATTAAACCAAGATTTTAACTGTTTCGGCTCTGGAAGATTTGGATTTATTAGAATTTGTGTTGTGCTAATTGTGCCCAAAGAATTTCCACCATAGTCACTTATTCTTGCGGCCTTTAAAACAAGAGTTGGTAAAATTCATGAATCACATAACTATTGAAGTTCTTGACCTTCCTTGTTGCAAAAATCACCCCACATGGTCAAGTCAATTTTGCAGTTTGACTTGTCACTGAGTTGAATTGTTTGTTTACGAGTTTGACTACCATTCTTTCTCAATATTGTATAACATGGGGTTGATTGATAAAACAATACCAATGATATCAACCGTTGAATTGCATTGCATGTCCTTCAATTCATTTATTGATGTGAAATTGAAACAGTGCTTGGGTATCAATGTATCCTCCTCAATACATGAATGAACAGTGGAATTACTTTGCAACAGTATTTCCCACTTGTTGTTTGTATTGTTGAATTTTTTATTTGCAAGTTTCAGAGTCCCATTCGATATTGTAAAGACTTTCCCACTTTCTATAGTAAAATAGAATTGGTTTGCAATTGCATTGAAACATGTTACTCTTATTTCACCTCCATTAGAATTAAGCAGATCGAATGAAAAACGTTGTCCTTCTACATTTGCATTTTTGAAGTGGTGAAGTTGTTGTTTCATAGTCACTCTAGCTTTTATTGTCCATCTACTCTGGTAAGGATTCAAAGATTTAATAGGAATGATTCCTTTAGGAGCTTTATTTTCTGAAGTAGTTTTGTGATCAAATGTATTGTTCGAAGTTTCCATCCCTACATAGCCATAATTTATAGAAAATTGTTATAAATAGAGTACATTAAAGGTATTGTTTTGTTCATTGTATTCTACAAACAAGTGAATAAATAAAGACTTATAATTAATGCATTATTATAATAAAGTATCTTTTATTATTTTCTAAATTCATATATAAATAGTATATATATATATATATATCATGGGTTAATCAATTTCATAATATATATAGTAAATATATATATTAAATTTATAGATTTTTTTTTTCCATATCTAAATAGAAATTAAATATCAATGAGTAATTTGAATTAAAACATTTATAGTGAAAATATCTTGGAAAAATTAAAACAAGTAATTTGAAATGTGTATTGAAGATTTAAAATATAACTAATCAAATCATGTTTTATGCAATTAAATTAATATGGACAAATGAAATGATAAATACATTTGTGAACTATATAAGTGAACTGCGTCTATATGAGTGAACTACATCTAATTATTTGTTTGTATTTGGGTTGGTAGCTGCAAATAAATATGAAAATATCAAGAATTAGAGGTCTGGAAACAACATTGAAATATAAAGCAAAATATAGAATACACTACAGTAGAACAAGCAAATAGCACCGAATTTCAGTGTATTTCAGTTCACGAATTGGCAATTTGGCCAACGCTAAACTCGGCTCAAATAGGCATGTCATCTCAGCGCCAAATTTTAGTGTATTTCAGTTCATGAATTAGCGATTTGGTCAACACTAAACTCGACACAAATAGGCATGTCATCTCAGCACCAACTTTGACGCCGACTATTGCACCAGACGTAACGTCAGAGTTAGCATCGTAGTTAGCACCAAAAAATCACAATGCCCTCGTTAGCACCTAAAATAGCGTTAGGAAATAGCACCCAAAATAGTGCCTCTGTTAATGACTAAAATAACGTTGGGAAATAGCATCAAAAATAGCCCCTAAATTAGCGCCCAATTAGGCTTCCAGTTTTGCTTCTATGTCTACTCCCATTTTTGCTTCTAGTCTTGCTTTCGGTTTTGCTTCCATGTTTACTTCTGGTTTTGTTTCTGATTTTGCTTCCAGTTTTGCTTCTAGTTTTGCCTCCAGTTTTGCCTCCAATTTTATTTCCATGTTTGCTTCCAGTTTTGCTTCCGATTTTGCTTCCGGTTTTGCTTCCAGTTTTGCTTCCAATTTTGCTTCTAGTTTTGCTTCCAATTTTGCTTCCAAGATTGCTTCTAGTTTGGCTTCCATTGTTGCTTCCTTTTTTACTTCTAAAAATGCTTCTTGTTTTGCTTCTAAAAATGCTTCTTGTTTTGCTTCCTTTTATTAATTTAATATGTTTTATTTCAATTTAATTAGTTAAATATATTGTGCCTCTTAAATAAATCATATGATTATAGACTAAGTAATTTAATTATTTAATTCATATGATTAAATAACAAGACAATTTTTTTTTGGGTCAGTAACACAAAAATTTGTATTGCTTGTAAAGATAAAAAAGTACATCTATTGTTAAGTGTCATTACCCACCAAAATTCCACAGCAAATGAAAAAAACCAGAGGCACCTTAACGTGCAAAGTAAAACATTAAATAAACCCTGTAACCCCTATAACCGTTTACCAGTAAAATACTTACAAAAATAACCACCATTAATAGTGTTCACAGTTACATGCTTTAATACAACAAAAGCGTAGGGAGAATTCAAAATCAAACACAAACAAACACGACCAGTCTTAACAAACTCCACTTGGACCCAACAGATGCTTGGCTATCTCCTTCAAAGGCTTCTTCTTTCGCCACTTCTCTGACTTCTTCTTTTGGTGCTTCCTTTTCGCTTCCAATCCTTGCATCTCTTCCTTTGCTTGTTCGATGAAGAGTTTGAGCGATTTCCATCCCAAATGCGCTTCCTCACGGCAACGAGCTTTGTATTTTCCTTCGGTCCAACAAATAAAGGGTTTGAGCCCTGGTCTCCCATAGAGCTCCTCAATTTCATCATCTACCAGTCCTTCAGAATAATCTAAACCTACACTCAGAATCGCCCATTTGAGAATGGACTCCATGCCTACTAAAAAATCTTCATGCACAATTTTTTGCATCACCATCCTCGCCACTTCCACTAGTTCACCTAAATCCAAGCCCCATGTCGCAATTAAGGATTAAACATCCATGTTGGTTTGGTATTTGTGTTTCAAAGAGCCGAAATCCTTGCCACAAATCATTTTTGCACACTGCACTAGTTTCTCGTCATCAACAAGGAAAAGGCCCTCCAGTCGTTTTCTGGATGCCTCTCCATAAAACGGGCCCAAAGATCTTTGTGACCGAAAGGTGAAATTGGCTTCCATTTCTCTTGACAACCAGTGTCGCCACCACCAAACCTTGTTGCAGAGTTTTTCTCGACCATTTCCAAATGCTATTAACACATCTTAATTGAGGGCTTGCATTTAACACCATCTTGGATTGCCCACACTTTCTATTAATGAAGTACTACTTCACCACCACCCGCCACCCCTGCCTTTGCTTTTCATGTCAAACCTACTTCACTTGCTTCGCCACCTTGTTCATTTAAGGTGTTGTCCTCTCATGTGTTTTCACCTAAGTCCACTAACTTAACACCAATAAAATCCTCCAACCTAAATTCCCCCCTTTCACCAAAATTTAAAGCCCATTTAGATAAGACATTCTCTTCCACATTACCACCTCTTTTAATGTGGCTCACTGCAAAACTTTCAATTATGTTTTGGAGGTGCCAAGCATTAATTTTACCTTTCATCACCACCTGAACTATTATTGTAACATGATCATCATCTATAATTAAAACAAGTGAGTCAAATATCTATAATTTAATTGAATTTGACAACATCCATCCTGAGCAGTAAATTAAAATCATCATATGTAATAAATATCCATCCAAAAATCATCGATCGCTTTTAATATATATAAATTGACAAGTCAATACTGATAAGGTCATCATCATAGATAACTAAAACAAGTGAAATTCAAATATGCCAGTACATCAAAAACATGTCAAAATGATACATGTCCAAAAATTGACATAAGTGAAAATGATACAAGTAAAAATGATATAAATAAAATCGATAAATTATGTAACTCAAACTGATACAAGTCAAGATGATACATGTCCAAATGATATAGTGAAAAATTGAAAATGATACATGTCAATATGATACAACTCAATAATATAGTATTGTAGGCTGTGAAAATGATACATATGATAGTAACCATGAAAAGAGTCATCATAACGATATATCAACAATGATCCATGATGTAGTCTATATGATCATGAATGTCATTGGTTACTAACACCAATTGTCTCATCATCATCATCACCATCATGATCGTCGTCGCCGTCGTCATCATCGTCATCGTCACCGGCTTCGATGTCTTCCACATTTGCATTATCAACATCCTCTGCCATGTGATCTGTACCGACAAAACTGATATTTGTGGATCTATATCATGTTGAGGATCATCTTGATCTTCTAGAAGACCCGTATTCTACAAAAAAAGAACATTTAGAATGAAAAGTTATTATTTATTTCATGCAATAATTTATTTTTCTATTATATATCTAATATTACAACATATGAGACGTAACCATAATCATATTACATCATATCAAAGTGCACATACCATAATAAAATTTCAAATTCCCTAGCTAATACTTGAGATTGAGATTGTTAACCTTGAGAGTATGACTTGGGCAAAAGGCATTTGATATGGCTATTATTTTCAAAGATTTCAAGTGGGATGTACTCTGCATTGACGCCATTCCTCAATCTTCACTTGATGGCATCAAGGAATGGCTAAACTCCATGGATATAAAGTATTATGAAAGTTGAATGAACTTGAACTAGCGGCCAATTTTGAAGAGTATTACTGATGATCCAGATAATTTTTTTGAAGATGGTGATTGGGAATTTTTGAATATGGAAGCTAGTGATTCTGATTCTGATAATTCAAAAGAGTCAGATCAAGGATATGAACCCTTTGATGTAGAAGAGGAATCATAATCATATTTCATGTAGCCACCATCAAGAGTGTTACAAGCCAACAAGATGGAGGGAATTCTTATATAAGGATAATTTTCAATGTTGCAGGTACCGACTTTAATGCAAACTACAATGGCAACATTGAAATTCCCTAGCAGTATTTATGTTAAGGAAATTTCCTTTAGATGCAAGGATTCAAAGCACATCAACCATGTGGTATAGATGATTAAATCCCAGAGACGATCTATAGCAATGAAAGAGTCTGAAAAGGAAGAGAGAGCTACACTGGTGACTCAAGAGAAACTTCGACTTTCAAAAATAAAGCCAATTAGGCTGGCAGACTTATGGATCAGGCCAGCATTTGGTGGAAGAGGAAGAAAGATGACTGGAACTTTGGAGGCCCACCATACTGTATTTTGGTATTCAACCATGAGAGTAGAAGAGAGAGTTGATACCATGTATCAAAACATTAAGCATGCATTCTTCCAACCAGTGGAGAAGGAGATGATTACTTTGCTTCATTTTCATTTGCATAACCATATCAGGGCGTGGGAACCAAGAAGACCAAGGATGTCCAGTTTTATGTGGAGGTAATGGATGTGGTCCAAACTTTAGGAGGGGCAAGAAGGTCAATGTATGATCCTGATGAAATTGAGGAAGAACAACAAGAGAGGGATAGGAAAAATAAAATCAATCTGAGTTTCAAGGATTTTCCAAAGTGAGTAAGAGAGCTATGGGAGCAACCTCATCTAAAATATTTTGAACTAGAGTTTGATATACCATTTAGAGAGCTTGGTTTTCATGGAGTTCCTTTCAAAGCCTCTGCTTTTATTGTTCCTACGGTAAACTGTTTGGTAGAGTTGGTGGAATTACCTTTCTTAGTAATCACTATTAGTGAGATTAAGATTGTTAACCTTGAGAGAGTATGAATTGGGCAAAAGGAATTTGATATGGCTATTATTTTTAAAGACTTCAAGAGAAATGTACTCTACATTGACGCCATTCCTCAATCTTCACTTGATGGCATCAATGAATGGTTGAACTCCATGGATATAAAGTATTATGAAAGCAGAATGAACTTGAACTGGTGGCCAATTTTGAAGAGTATTACTGATGATCCCAAAAAAAAATTTGAAGATGGTGGTTGGGAATTCTTGAATATGGAAGCTAGTGATTCTAATTCTGATAATTCAGATCAAGGATATGAACCCTCTGATTTAGAAGAGGAATTAGAATCAAATTTCATGTAGCCACCATCAAGAGTGTTACAAGCCAACAAGATGGAGGGAATTCTTATATAAGGATAATTTTCAATGTTGCAGGTATTGGCTTTAATTCCAACTACAATGGCAACATTGAAATTCCCTAGCAGTATTTATGTTAAGGAAATTTCCTTTAGATGCAAGGATTCAAAGCACATCAACCATGTGGTACAAATGATTAAATCCCAAAGATGATCTGTAGCAATGAAAGAGTCTGAAAAGGTAGAGAGCTACATTGGTGACTCAGGAGAAACTTCAGCTTTCAAAAACAAAGCCAATTAGCCTGGCAGACTTGTGGATCAAGCCCGGCATTTGGTGGAAGAGGAAGAAAGATGAGTAGAACTCTAGAGGCCCACCATACTGAATTTGGTATTCAACCCACGAGAGCAAAAGAGAGAGTTGATATCATGTATCAAAACATTAAGCATGCATTCTTCCAAGCGAGAGAAGGAGATGATTACTTTGCTTCATTTTCATTTGTATAACCATATCATGGTGGGAACCAAGAAGACCAAGGATGTCTAGTTTTATGTGGAGGTAATGGATGTGGTCCAAAATTTATGAGGGGAAAGAAGGTCAATGTATGATCTTGATGAAATTGAGGAAGAATAGCAAGAGAAGGATAGGAAAAATAAAATCAATATAGAGTTTCAAGGATTTGTCAAAGCGAGTAAGAGAGCTATGGGAGCAGCCTCATCGAAAATATTTTGAACTAGAGTTTGATATACCATTTAGATGGCTTGGTTTTCATGGAGTTCCTTTCAAATCCTCTGCTTTTATTGTTCCTACGGTAAATTTTTTGGTAGAGTTGGTGGAATTACCTTTCTTAGTAATCGCTATTAGTGAGATTGAGATTGTTAACCTTGAGAGAGTAGGACTTGGGAAAAAGGAATTTGATATGGCTATTGTTTTCAAAGACTTCAAGCGAGATGTACTTCCCATGTACGCCATTCCTCAATCCTCGCTTGATGGCATCAAGTTTTAGAATTGTGAAACAAGCACAAAACCATGAGCCACAGGATCAAGCACAAACAAAGACACCTTCCACGCAAGAGATATGCAAACAAATATATGCAATTATCTTCAACAGGAAAAAGCTACATAAGAGAGAAAACTTTCAAGAAGATATAAAAGCTACAGATATTCTCCCGTTAATAATTAAAATGAGATCAATCCTTATAAAAGGAGATCAAGAAACCCTAAAGTGAAACCCTAGTGTGGACACTTGATAATTAATAAATAATTAATTATTAATGTGCATAAGTTTAGCTTAAGTAACTAAAGTGATAAGTGACTTAATTAATTAACCAATATGATTAAATTAATTAAGTGAAACAACTTATTACTCTAACACCCCCCCTTAAGATGAACTTAGGAAGTAGCTAAAACACTAAGAAAAAGATGCATGAAAGCAAAGATGGGTCCCGACAAACAAGGCCAAGTAAGGTACCCATGTACAAACAAAAGATCTCTATAAAGCGGAGAAATAGAGAAAACCTCGTGGGAAAAAACTCTACTCTAAGAAGAGATCAAAGGTGATTGAAGGACTGAAAACCTCCAAATCAAGAAAATTTCTTGAAAAAGAAGAACATGTAGAACATCACATAAGCATGAAGAAGCTGCAAACTCTGTCGAAAGATGACTGCTACAGTGACGAAGAACCTCCACTTGAAGATAAGAAGATCAAGATCAAGAAGACAACAATTTGTATGAGTGCCCCCAACGACACTACTCGAATGAGATGGCAAACAAAGGCAAACACCTATAACTCAAAGATACAGATGGTAAAGGTACCAAAAGGTATGAAGAACTGATCATGAAAAATTGGAAGTTCACCTCCAAAAATAGGAATGTAAGAGTGTCCATATGGTAAGTAATCCATCTCACTGAAATGCAAGGGTAACTAGCTGCTGCATCCACCTAGTACATAGGAACAAAAAATGTATACATAGCTCACTCCAATGAAACCAAGGAAGCATTAGCACCAACAGTATAATACCCCCCCATAATGCTGAAAAAGGGAGAGGGGTGACAGGTACACTGAAGCTAAATGCCAAAAAGTAGTGCATGAAGACGAACCAAGAGCATCTGAAGTGCAGACATGAAAGTACAAGCTGATAGAAAGGATGTGAAAATAAAAGTCACATACGCATAAGAAAGGTATGAAGGCAATACAATGGATCTTAAACAACAACCTACCCATGGCACTTCATATATCCATAGTGCGAGTACAACAAGAGCACAAAGTGATGTGCAAGAATCCCAAAACTACACATACAAAGCTAAGGCACTTTATCTTAGTGCATTTACAAAAGAGAACATGTATGAAAAAGACGTCTACAATGTCCAAATAGGACAAAAAGCTAGAAACACATATAGAACAGCCAACAACGAGTCATCCCACACAAATGAAAAGCTTCCAAGAGCTAAAACGTCCAAGTAATCCACCAGAGTGTGAAAACATAAAAATCTAAATAAAATGTACCAGGAGAACAATATGGAAAAATTGCATGGATGGAATTGAAGAGCTTTGAAAGATGGTTCCAATGCTGCTGAGATCACAAAAAAGGAGAAACTAATCAAAAGTTACGACCTCAGGACTGAAAACAACGCCTTTGACTTCAACAGGTTGTAGAGTGCACTGGCAGTAAAAGAAAGCGATGAGACCCACACCACTAGAAAGTTGACGGAATTAGCTTTCCGACGATATCTCGTTTGCCAAAAAAGATATCGTATGCCCAAGTTATGGCCTTTGGAAGAAAACAACTCCAAAGGGAAAAAAAACTAGTGTTGGATTAAATTTGACGGTCATATGACCATCGTAGCAAAAATTCGGGCCTAAATTTGACAGCCAAACGGCTGTCGCCACATTTTTACAATTGGACTTATTTGAAAAAAATTGTTTTTAAAAATAAAAATAAAAATTACATGCATATTTTTTTATTTAAGAAAAAAATATATATAAAAAAACTTTTTGATAAAGAAAATATTAAAAACAATGGAGAGTACCCTGTGCAGGTACGTACCTATGTAGAGGGTACGTACCTCACATGTCTTTTTTAAAAAACAAAAATATTTTTCCAAAGCTTTTAAAAGCTTTTTGAAAATAATTTTTTTTGACAATTAAAAAATTGCTGATTTTTTTTTTAGAAAAATGATAATTATTTTTCTTGACGAACTTTTTTACCTCGATCCGCATGGACAACCTAATGGGTAATTTTTTTTACTTCAGAGGTCAACTGCTCAGATTTTGACAAATTATATATGGAAATAGGGGTTTTTGGGCTATCTGAGCGCAATGGTGATGTTCGTTTTGGCTCAAAATACTCCAAAAAATCAGGCACCCCTGGATCCGAAAAAAAAAGCCCTTTCTTCAAACCCTCACAAATTTGACAAATAGAAGCCAATTTTGACTATTTTGATAGCTTTGGATTCAATGGAGAGGTCTGATTTGACCTTGGATGCATCGAAAAATGCCCACCTCCAAAATTTGCAAAACAAACAAAGATGATTCAAATTTGAAGCCTTCAACCCTTGTTGAAGAAGAAAACCTCATAAATCGAGAAGGGGTTCATTGAATCCACACTTTGATACCATGTTAGAATTGTGAAACAAACACAAAACCACGAGCCACAAGATCAAACACAAACAAAGACACCTTCCACACAAGAGATCTGCAAACAAATATATGCACTTATCTTCAACAAGAAAAAGCTACAGAAGAGAAAACTTTCAAGAAGATATGAAAACTACAAATATTCTCTCATTAATAATTGCAATGAGATAAATCCTTATAAAAGGAGATCAAGAAACCCTAAAGTGAAACCCTAGTGTGGACATTTAATAATTAATAAATAATTAATTATTAATGTGCCTAAGTTTACCTTAAGTAACTAAAGTGATAAGTGACTTAATTAATTAACCAATATGAATAAATTAATTAAGTGAAATAGATTATTACTCTAACATCAAGGAATGGTTGAACTCCATGGATATAAAGTATTATGAAAGCATAATCAACTTGAACTAATGGCCAATTTTGAAGAGTATTACTGATGATCCAGATAAATTTATTGAGGATGTTGGTTGAGAATTTTTGAATATGGAAGCTAGTGATTCTGATTCTGATAATTTAGAAGAGTCGGATCAAGGATACAAACCCTCTGATGTAGAAGAGGGATGAAAATAAGATTTCATGTAGCCACCATCAAGACTATTACAAGCCAATTAACAAGATGGAGGGAATTCTTATATAAGGATAATTTTCAATGTTGCAGGTATCGGCTTTAATGCCAACTACAATGGCAACATTGAAATTCCCTAGCAGTATTTATGTTAAGGAAATTTCCTTTAGATGCAAGGATTCAAAGCACATCAACCATGTGGTACAGATGATTAAATCCCAGAGATAATTTGTAGCAATGAAAGAGCTTGAAAAGGCAGAGAGAGCTATATTGGTGACTCTAGAGAAACTTCAGCTTTCAAACACAGCCAATTAGGCTAGCAAACATGTGGATTAGGCCAGCTTTTGGTGGAAGAGGAAGAAATATGACTGGAATTCTAGAGGCCCACTATATTGGATTTTGATATTCAACCATGAGAGTAGAAGAGAGAGCTGATATCATGTATCAAAACATTAAGCATGCATTCTTCCAGCCAATGGAGAAGGATATGATTACTTTGCTTCATTTTCATTGCTTAACCATATCATGGTGTGGGAACCAAGAAGACCAAGGATGTCTAGTTTTATGTGGAGGTAATGGATGTGGTCCAAACTTTAGGAGGGGGAAGAAGGTCAATGTATGATCCTAATGAAATTAAGGAAGAACAACAAGAGAGGGACATGAAAAATAAAATCAATACAGAGTTTTAAGGATTTGTCAAGTGAGTAAGAGAGCTTATATGGGAGCAGCCTCATCTAAAATATTTTGAACTAGAGTTTGATATACCATTTAGAGAGCTTGGTTTTCATGGAGATCCTTTCAAATCCTTTGCTTTTATTGTTCCTACGGTAAACTGTTTGGTAGAGTTGGTGGAATTACCTTTCTTAGTAATCACTATTAGTGAGATTGAGATTGTTAACCTTGAGAGAGTATGACTTGGGAAAAAGGAATTTGATATGGCTATTATTTTCAAAGACTTCAAGCGGGATGTACTATGCATTGACACCATTCCTCAATCTTCACTTGATGGCATCAAGGGATGGTTGAACTCCATGGATATAAAGTATTATGAAAATAGAATGAACTTGAATTGGCGGCCAATTTGGAAGAGTATTACTGATGATCTAGATAAATTTATTGAAGTTGTTGGTTGGGAATTTTTGAATATGGAAGCTAGTGATTCAAGTCTGATAATTTAGAAGAGTCAGATCAAGGATATGAACCCTCTGATGTAGAAGAGGAATCAAAATTAGATGAGGAAGGTTCAGAAGATGAATCTCTTGTGGAGTTAGAGGAGGACAAAGAAGAAGAAGAATATTATAAAGAGGACGAAGGTAAAACATGGGATGAATTAGAAGACGAAGCCAAAAATGTATATAAGGAAAAAGGAGACGAGTCTCACAGTGAAGAGGAAAGGTGGCAATGAAAGGTAAAAGCTACAAGGAAGTCTCATTCACCTGATATTAGAGATTCAAGAGGAATGCCTGCCAAGAGGCATAAAGTCAAATGAATTGAGTTCATCTACATCCTTCTACTATTTATTCATGCACATAAATGGTCATCTTGTAATCATAAGATTTGAGCTCTATTTACTCATCCTATGCATCAATAAACAACTCAACAAAAGATATTCAAATTGACATATTAACACAACAATATCCAACTAAGTTATTGAAACTCAACTATTGATACCTCATTCTCCATCCAGATTACAAAATCATTCAACTCTTTGTTTTGTAACATATTCTTTTCAAATTGCTTTGGATGGTGGCCACATTTCTCCTCTTGTCAAAATATGGCACGTGGACTAGTTAAACTAATTAATATGCAATCATTTACTTTTTCCAATGAAATAAAAAAAAATCATTTAACATATTAAATATAATTACAAATGTACAAATCAAGGCCTGTAAACCTTTACGGCCATTGCGATGTGTGGCATGAAGTTTCTCAAAGCCTAGCCTTGGAGGCCTTGTCGTGAAACATATACTAATTCAATTTAACTATGCACAAATAAAATTTAAATATCGTTTAATAAATTTGATATAATCTTATGAGAAAATTCAAATACCTGCGTACTCTCCTCACTGAACTTCCTCTGTGCATCATAATTCTCATATGATTTTACAAGCTCTCTCCGTACTTTCACACTTACATCAATTGGCCTTTTTTTCTACCTTAGCTTAGGAGGGATTTTTTTTATCTTCTTTGTTTGGTTGCACCGAAATCTCTTGCAATTTTGAGACATTCGTAGCTTTATCTTCTTTATAGACCAACCTATGCCAAAATTGGTCTCCATGTCATGGATAACTATTTTTTTCAAGTGCATGGGTATCTTTGAGAATGGAAAATTTACATGGTCTTTGAACCGTTGAAGGCATGATTCCTTCAACCTATTCACAAATGTTTTCCCAACATCCATCATTCGGACTTCCCTTGAAACCACCTCGTATTCTATCTTCGTATTGTAGCTACCAATGCAAGATTGAAAACATGGTGTGGTGGAAGAAGTCTGTGTCCCAGGAGTGGAAGTCTCTGCTCCCTGTTCCACATTCTTAGAGTTTACTATCACTGATTTCCTCTTGGATCTTTTGCTCGATCTAGGATTGGTTGGGGAATCAATTGATTCCCTTTGACACAATTAATTTGTTTGCAATGTTTGAGGGGCTTTAATAGATTGTTTTTCTATGTATCTGGTAAGTGTTGTCCAGTCCACATTAACCAATTTTTTCATTGCCTCTACCCCCAACATGGAAGCCAATTCCTCTTTATCTTTGTCAGTCTCATGTCCCTATATATATATATATTTTAAAATTATATTTATTCTTTTAAATTTAGAAATAAAAAACTAAAAAGTAAAATTCAAAGAAACAATGGAAACATTTACAAATCTATAAATTGACAATGAATTACCTCATCGTGGCCAGAGTTTGTTGTCAATGCTTGCTTCCCTCCATTGCTTGACATTTTGAGGTGACCTAGGGGAAATTATTTTCATCTAGTCTGTGGAGGCAAACGAAGTACACACTATCAGGTATGAAAGTTTTTGTCGAGTTTGTGGTATGAAAGTTTTGTTTTGTGGGAAAATATGTTCATTGGGTTTGCTTAGTGTTGATAACCTAGGGAAAATATGTTCACTCAGTTTGCTTAGTGTTGATAACCTTATCATGAAAACTCTTTCATAATGCAATCTTGCACGAATTTTTCATGGCGTTGGTGACTATGGTGCAAGTGGGAAAAACCAAGTTGTTTTGCATTTATTTTCAGCAGTGAACAACCTAATTCCTAGATTTGCTAAGCAGTTCACTATTTCCTTGATACCCAGGTTAGGGAAAGAATACAGAGGCATCCTCGCTTTGTGCTATAATATTTTGAGCCAAAGCTCAAATGGGTAGGGTAAAATTTTTTGTCAGTTTCTCAAAGGTTTTACAATTTATAATGATGGGACAATTTAGAGGTTGCCTAGACTGGTTAGGCCACAAACCAGTAAACAATCACGAATTCAAGAAAGAAAAAAAATTGTAACCTTACCTATGGTGTCGCAAACTAAATCGAATTTCTCATAAAAATTCAACTTAAAGGCTGACAATCTGCATGAGTTATTTGAGGAGGAGAAGATCAACAAGATAACTAGTTTTTTGGTTAAAATTCATAAAAGAAGGTCCAACATGGAAAAGAGTTTGGAGATTCCTTATCTTTTTGGTTCTTGGTCTTGTAGGCCGCTTGGTCTTGTGGACGTCGTTAAAATCTCTCATTCATTCATTCATCAGTTTTTGGTAGCACCCTGCTCTCTTCCTTCACGTGGCGTTTTTCCCTTTTTTGTCATCTGATTTCTTCCTTCACGCGGGAAAGTTTTAAATTTTCAATTTTGATTCATTAATCACGCTTTAGTCAGCATTAGTTAATGCCAACTTTAGCACTGAATTTTGGTTGTTAATGTAATTTATTTGGGATGTATAAGGTGGTGTCAAGTGCACCTAATTTAGCACCTATCATTGTTGTATGGTGACTATTTTAATTGTTGTGTATCATAGGACCCAGAGTGTTAGAAATAATTCCAACTCCTGCCTTGTTTTTGTGACCATCGATGTCTCGTGGCTACTTCATTAGCCCGGTGTGGTAGAGAAATTTTTATTGCGGTCCCACAAGGTGCTTCATCCTTCTTGGCAGTAGTGCGGTAAAAGCTTATGTGGCAACACGCGAGTCTCCCTTCTATTCCTAGTGGTGTTGCGGTGACTCTTGCAGTCCCGCAAGTCTTCTACCATTGGCGTGCAGTAGTGCGGTGACCATCGCTGTCTTGCGGCTCCTTCATCAGCTCGGTGCGATAGAGCAGTTTTTACCGCAATCCTACAAGTTGCTTTTTCCTTCTCGACGATAGTGCAGTGAAAGCTTATGTGGCGGCATTTTTATTCACAGAGGAGGCCATGGAGAGAGGACGTGGACAACGTAGAAATACTAAATCACTGAGAGGAAAGTGGGTGGAAATAGATGAGACAATGAAATCTACAGATATAATAGAGGTAAGAAGAGAAAGCAACCTCAACCAAAGGAGGAAGGTGTTTATGAATTTACAAATGCTACAACGTAGAGGATATAAAGTCATTTTTTTGTCCATGAGGCCTCTGAGGTCAAACTTATTGGTTGAAAATGCATAGGAATGGTGATTAAATGTGATTCTATAATCAAGGGAAAATTTTGAAAATTAGGATAGCCAAAACATGATATCAATATGTCAAATATATGACTAAAGGGAGGTTTTGTGTTGGATAGCATATTCGTTGAAATGATATAATTGGTGTACTAAGCATAATTTACTATGTTGTGTATTATAGGGGCGAGACAAGGCCATGGCAACAAATCGTGTCATATCAAATGAGGACACAATGGATGAAGTGGGACATCAGGTACTCAAATTTTGACTTAACTTAGGAAAAAATGATCTAATGGAATTTTGTGATACGTCCATTTTTTTTCACAGTATTATTGAAATTTATAATGTATTATCCAATCTTGACATAAATTAATGCATGTTGATAATTTTAGATGGAGATTGGAGTAAATGCAGAGCCTAAGCTTTCAACTAGCAAAAGAACAAGATATGTACGTGGATGTGGAACTAAAATTGTTAAATCATGTAGACGACAGTGGGTGGAAGAGGATATGACAATGGATATTGCAGACACAACAAATGATTGCACTGAAGAAGAGGTAGGTCAGGACTATAGTACATGGGATGAATACTTTGAGAAACTTGTTGTTTGTGGATGTTTTGTATGTCATGGAAAGAAATAATTCGAACAAGCGATTGTACAAAGCCATTACATATATGATGAGCTTCCATTCGGTAGTATGCCTCCTACAATCGATTCAAATCCAATAGGAATTGTGGTGAGGAATTTTCTAATTTGATATAAATAACATGTATACTTCATTTAAACATTGTCTTATATTATTTAAATAACTAATTTTTTCTTAAAGGATACTTGCAAGATAAAGTTCTTGGTTTAAAGTTTCCTGGATCACCGATTTCCAGCCTAGAGGGAAATGATCATTTATTAGATGACAAATCTAACAAAATATGTGCCAATATACCAGCTCAGAAGATGAGGAATTGACGAAAACAAGTAACAGAACAAGAATTGGTGTGAAGATGCATAATTTGATTAAAGACAAGGGGAAGGTGGACTACATACCTTATGAGAATGAATGTGATGGAGATGATGACTTGCCTCTGAGTTTGAGATCAATTTACAAAGAGACATTTGATCGTCGACTATATTGTGCTTGGCCTAGTGATCAAAAACTACCTAGAGTGTATGAGGTGTTTCAATTTTGGGGATACAACTACATGATACAACCCTCCAATATTCATGGAGTGAATCTAGGCCTCTTTATTGTCTAAAATGTACATGTGGGATCCAAACATAGAAACAATTCAGAGAAAACCACTAGGAGATTAATGTCATAGTATGGTCCATCATATTATAGTGGTGAATGGAGAAGGCTAGCAGAATATAAGCCTAGCATGTCAGCATATGGTCTAAATTTGAATATGTATACACATCATCTCCAATTGGAAAGTGGAAAAGAAATGAATAAAGGTCATATTATGTATATAGATGGACGTGCATACACACAAAAATATTGCAGGATTTATAAATAGTTGTAAGGGAAGGGACCCTACTATAAGACCGAATTTTCAATTTGTTGAGGTTATAAATGATAAAGATGGAGATATGGAAAGAGAGGTTGATTGATTGATAATGGTTGAGGCTATTATGGACCTTACCGTTGGAGACGAGTTATTGATTGATTACCCCTTAAAACACACTCCTGTGTGAAAGAAGAGGGAAGAAAAAGGTCTCTCTAAGGATGTTCTTAAGGGCATAAAACCAAAGAATAATAAATGAGTGTGGACTGATGTTTATAAACTATGTTGTCAAAATTGTGTTTTATAGAAATTATTGTATAAAAAAGGTAGTCTATAAAATAATGTTCCATTATTCAATTGATGTATATATGTTCATAAAATTTATATAATGTCTAATATATGTATGTCGTTCATGTGCAGGTATTTTTCTATGAAGATATTTTAGACCCGAAATGGATATTTGTCATACATTATGATCCAAGATTAAGGCATGTATTTGACGATGCATTAGTGGATACTGAGCAAAACAATTATGGCCAACAAAATGAGAGAGAGGGATTAGAGAACATCAAAGAAACTAGCATCCATGATGATGTTCAAGATGGTTATGTTCAGGCACAAGAAGACAATAATCTAGAGTTAGATGATGTTATGGAAGACAACAATATGGATGGTATAGAAAATGATGATCCAAATACATCTGGTAACAATATAGATGGTCTATAGTCAAACTTCAATGATGATGAAGATGATGCAGGTCAAGATGAGGATGATGATAATATTAAATACTTGAAAGAACATATGAACATTGACAATGATACACTAGATGACATTGTAGCAAACAATAATGTTTTGATTAAAGGTAAAAGATGGGTTTTTAAGGGGCCCAAAACCCTTTACAAAAGAGAGCAGCTGATATAAAAAGAAGAAACCATTACATAGCAATCAACCTAGCAATAGCAAAAAAGCAGCCAAAAAATAGCCAAAAGGATAGAAACTAGACTACAACCCTACATATTGTTCAGGATCTTCACAACTTCAATTTCATTTTCAGCCATCTTGTGCACATTCTCTAGAATATTTTATGCCTCAACAGAAGCACCAACCTGAGCTTTCATTATGTTCCTAGTACAAACCCCCGACCCACTAGTCTTTTCCTCATCAATCAAAATAGTACCTTTACCCACAACTTTCTCACCTTCACCAGCCATAGTCATCAACTTACCACCAGCCACAACATCATCCACATAAATGTTATTCATTTTCATTTTCATCATAGGTGAAATAACCTTAGCAAAGATTGGAATGTCCACACCCGTAGAAGCTTCACCCTTTTTCATAACAACATTCCTAATATCATCAATTTTTTCCTCAAGAGTAGAGAATTTTCTCTCCCAATTCTTTTTCAAACTAGTAGTCTCCTCAACAATAGTATAATCAACAATATTAAGAGACTCCATCACATGATCAATCTGGCTTTGGACAAAAACTTCCTTAGCCTTATTAGCAACATCTCTAATTTTGATATTAGTCCTATTAATCTCATGAAAAAGCCATTTAAACAGTTTAAACAAAACATTGGAAGAATCATGGGCCGAACCTAGCACATCAATCTCCTCACTATCAAAATTCTTGATACGCTTACCAATAACCACATCCTCATTAGGAGTACAAGGAGGATCTCTCTACTTAGAAACATCCTTACCTTTACCAGCAGGAATGGGGGTCTTCAACATCCGCATGGAGCAGGAAATTTCCTCAACGATGACCTTCCTTTTTTGCATCTTATCTAAAACATCTTTACTAGTACCCACCTCCGCAGCACCCATGCCCCTTTCCCTACCAAGTTTCAGAAATGCAATCACAACACTAGTAGGAGCCTCTCCAATAACACCACCAACCAAGGTTAAAGGAAAACCCTTCTCCAGAAAAGGGTCCACACTCAACACTTTACGTTTCTGGTTACCATCATCCGCATCCTACACAATTTTGGTCATAGGGGGAGGGGAAGAAGCTTCCCCATAAAGGTCCCATTTGTCCTTACCCCTCCTAATAGGAATCTCCTCCACCTCATCACTACAAGTCATGTAGCCAGCTTTGTCCCCTAGCTTCTTTTTTCCACTTTTGCCCACAACAAGGGAGATGGAGCCCTCTTCCAAAGAAGCATAAGAATCTGGAACATAGTCAACATCACCATCCATGTCCAACTCTGAATCCTCATTCAAAATAAGCTTCCTCCTCTTAGTCTTCTTACCATCCCTTTCATCCCCCAAATATGTCTCATATCCCTCCCAGAGCCTAACAATTTTATCTTGCGGGGCGGTAGGGGTTTTTTGAACATCATGGGATTTGTCATGCTCGTAAATAAGTAGAATCAACCCCACATATAGAACATGGTTCCTAGGGTTTTTTAAATGCTCCTTAATCCCCAAGTCTAGTGATATAAGCAAATAATAAGGGAAAGATACCCATTTTTTGTGACGGAAATGGTTGAGAAGAAGAAAATGATACGTATTGATCATAGTACACCTTCCTTCTAGAGTAACATACTTCATAATTTCCTCAGCCACATCACGCCATAGCACTTTCAACAAGCTTCGCTGATACCCATCGCTCTTAGCCATCTTCAAGTCAGCCGCTTCATCCTTTTTGAAGAAAATGTTCATCACTACCTACACTTCTTTCTTATCCCTAAAAACCTTCATACCCCGCACGACAAGGCTAGTAATCTGGGCAATAAATTCTTCATCCATCACAATATCCCTCCCTTTTAGGTTTAAAGACCTCTCCTTCCAGCCTTGAACAAATAAATCCATAACTCGGGGATTATTCCCATGCAACTTTTCCATGTACAAAGTAAGGCCGCCCTTCTCAAGGACTTCCCAAACTTCTTTCTTCTGCTTCACAGTCTCACAGGACCTTGGATTAGCCCTTTTTATATCCCTTGTGATAGAGACCCAACACTCAGCCAATAGCACGAGCCAACTAGACTATCCTTAAAGAACCGAAGACTCTCGAAACAAAGGCAAAAAATGCCCAGAATCTGTGTGAAGTCAGCCTCCAGACAAAGATGCAATAATGAACCGTAAGCCTTGTAAAAGCCACCACTTCTAATCAAATTTTGAACAAACTTATTCATGAATATCCACCTGACTAAGGACAACCAACCTTTCATTCAACATAAAATATTAACACTCATTATTAACAATGGTGGAGGCCTCAAACGGAATTGGGTCATTTAACTCCCATTCCTTACTCTCATGAACACCATAGTTGGAAAAAAAATCTGCCAGCTTATTTCCTTCTCTCGAGACATGGGAAATGTAGACATTATCAAAAGAATTGATAATATTAATAGAATCCCTAACCATGGCCTCGATTTTCCAAGAAGGAGGGGAAACATTCTTCAAATTATTAATAACATTCAAGGAGTCACCCTCCAGCCAGACCTTCTCATACCCTTTTCTTTGTGCCAACTTGAGACCATGATAGGTAGCAGACAATAATGTTAATGACCAAGACTTCTAAATTTTTAGAATTATTTGCAATCCATGTTTAAAAAAGGATGATTCTTATGGCCTAAAATTTTAAATGCTTCAGTAATATTATGTTGTACTTGGACAATTGAAAACTTGTTTTATTCTCCCAGCAAGCTTTTTTATTTTCCATTATAATTCTAGACCAAACAACATTTGTGGGGATGGCCTTTTACACCAATCTTAATTTGTATGAAGTTCACAAACCTGTTGTCAAGCAGTAAATTCCTTTGTAGATAGGAAATTTAAAGGCTTTATTTAAGAAAATATAAGTAGTCTCTTTCTAAGGGTAATCCACATGCAAAAAGTAAAAAGCACATAAAAAATCATATTCAATCAGTTATGTCTTATTTCACTTGCACACTTATCTGAAAGACATAGGGTATTCACCATACATTTCCCTTGACAAATCAAACATGTGCTTTCATTTATTTTTACTGTATATCTTAGAAGTGAAATTTTTGTTACATAATGATGCACTGAGAAAATAATATATACAAAAAAAATGCATAGAAAATAATTGAAATTTAACATGCAACCTACTGTGTTGTGCTGAAAGGAATCAAGATTAACTAGGACAAGAAATAAAAATAAAATTTTGATGATTGTACTTAAAAGTGAATAGGATATGAAAAGTGTAGACAATGATGGTGCCGAAATTGAAAACCCAGGATATGAAAAGTGTGGAAAATGATGGTGCTGAAATTGAAAACCCCGATTCTAATGATATTAATGTTTTATGTCATTTGAGATAAAGAGCACATACAATTTTATATACATAGCAAATAAAGATTTGATACTAGTAAACTGAAAATGTAAACACTGTAAGATTTATCCTTAAACAATAATTACATACTCACTTACAAAAAAGGGTGAAGCATTTTTTATTCAAACTCTGTTTTATTTAATAGAAATAACAGTAAAAGAATATTTACAAGTACAAGAATATATACACTGTTTCATAGAAAATAAGGAATGTTTCATAGAATATACAAGTACAAGAATATATCATCATCATCATATCCTTAATTAATACCTATTGCAATATCCTTAAATTGTTCAATCTTTGGTATGAATTGTTGGTAGAAAAAATTAGGATTACTTGGATGCTTCTTCCATTCATTTTGTATCAACATATGTTCGTGAAGATGCAAAAGTTAATAAAATATTAATGCACGTAACTCACAATTATTTAAATAAGCAACTTTGTTAACTTTATTATTTTTAAATAGTTTCCATTTTTATGTTGAACATGTAACAAGGCAAAATAAGCTCAAATTTTCAAAAAAATTAGCAGCTCTACCAACATCCACAATAAATGCTTTACTGTATCAACATATTCATTCACATAAGCACAATATTGAGGCTCAATAACTAATATTCATTCAAATATAAGAAGAAATAAGTATGGAAAACATAAAAAAATACATAATGATAACACAGTCATGGAGAATCTCTAATAATAAGATGTTCTCCATTATATTGCTTCAATTGATATATATTAATAACACAAGTCTTCAAAATGGAAATAATATATGATGATGATAATTTAAAACTAGGCCTTGGTTTCCTATTTATATAGGAAACAACAAGCTACAGGCCTTTTACAAAAAGAAACAACCTTTCATAAATATTTCTTTTACTAACAACTATTTAATTAACATAATTAAGGAAATAACAAGACTTAAGACATTTTGACACATGGTTCCATTATTCAATGTAGAAGACCCGTGATCATTGATCTGGAAAAGTATTCCTCTCCATGATGAACGTACAAATGCTCTTGCCTAAGTGTCCTATTCTTTTGAAACTAAATACTTTTCCTCCCACTGATACACCGTAAAATCTGATGGCCACTTATATTCCTAGATCTTTTGCATGTTTTCAAGATGAGTTTTCCATCGACTATCTAGTAATTCCTTTGTATCATTGACAAACTTTAGGTATCCCACATCAAGAACAATCAACCCATCCATGATCTAATTTAGCCTGGGAAGACTGGTATCCTCCTCCTCCTGTATATGAGTTACACACTTATGAACAACCTAACTAGATTCTTTCTTCCACTTATCCAAGTCCTCCAACTGATCACCATCTCTCATGATTTCAAGTATATACCACTATTTTTAGGTATGGAATAAATCCATTCATGCTACAATCTTTTTATTAAACCCTTGTACATATTGAAATTCATCAATAATCATCTTCATAGTTTGTTCAGTTGGATTTAATGTTGTGGGTACATCAGGAATTCTTTGTAGAACTTTGCATAACTTAGCCAAAGTGTGGTGAATAGGCTGCCACCTTTTGAAAAAAGGATCTAATACAAGCATATGTTTCTTTATTTGATCCATTTCCTGTTGAAGTTTTTTATAACTATCATGCACATTCTCTAGTTTATCCATAACTAATTTTATCCTGTGCTCAAGAATATTTTCCATAACTTCACAAATTCATCTTTTCACTTCATCTTGGGTTTGATTGTCGGCCTTCTTTACATCATCCACTTCCTTCTCTGGAGTTTTTACCTGTTTTGCAGAAATGTTCTTCACAATATCCATTGGAGCAATAGGAGGCCTGTATAACACCATCTCCTTGCTCTGTGAGGGTCCTGCTCCTCTTAATTGTTCTTTCAAATTGACATTCTTAATCAATAGTTTATTAACTTCATCATTTAGGAACCTTTGTTCCTTTTCATACTCCTTCAATCTGTCTTCTAATCCCTTAACAATTGCTTAAGTGAACATGGTCAAATGCATGGTCATTGTGGTTGCCTCCAAAGGGGTGGTATCTTGTATTGTCCTTACCATTGCTCCCCCTTTCATCCCTTGAATTACATCCAATAATTTTGGCTTCTATGTATTTTTCTATTTGATCCATATGGCCAGGGTTTCAATCTTTGGGTTATACCCAGTTCCACTCACACCTTCATTAGAGTCAAATTCTACAACTAGCATTGGATCTTCCTGAGCCCACACTTGATCAAGAAGAAACATTTTCTTTAATTCCAAGCCAAGGAAAATGAGCATATTTCTCTTCAAGACCATTTCTCTAGCCTTCTAGGGGCTAATGTTAATGTTGTAAACTCTTAATTCCTGGAAAGTCTGTGCTACCATTTAATTTTTCTTCGATTCTTCAATTCCTGCTTCAACTGATTCCATCCTCTCTTGAAATTCTTTTATCTTCATCTTCATCTATAAATCCTTAAACTCGGGAGTTTTAATGAATTCATCATCTTCTATGAATATCCTGGCTACAATTTCCCTTTCATCTTCATGTACCTATGTACTTGTTTTTTCTTCATCACTCATCCTTTCCTCATGTTAATGGGCACTGGTCTCAAGGATGGGTTGATCAACTTCAATATCGCCTTTCAATGACTGCAGTATTGTAGCCACTTCCTCAGTATCGCCCACCTCTTCAGTATCCTCATAAGGTACTAACTATTCAATGATTCATGTCTTCTATCTTTTGGGAGGTAACTGCTCCATGGGAGGCTCAGAGGTTTCACTTGGGGTATGCTCTATAGTTTCACCACTATGATGTTCTTCGAGACATGCTTCCTTATTTTTGTACAAGTCTTCAAATCTACCAATCATCAATTCTATCCTCTTGATGGGGTCCTTTTCCTCAACAAAGTATCCTAGGAAATCCTTAGAGCTCTGCTTTGTCCTTTCTTCAAACTTGTTCATATATTCCCATTTTTTCCTTCTGCTAAGTACATCATTATAAGTAATGCAGTTCCTTATGGCATCTTCTTCAAAATCCACTTGGCGTGGCACTGTCATTTTGGTAAGAAGATTGTGCCTTATGTTGTTCATATAATTTTCATGGTCAAAGGATTTTTCTTTTCCAAATTTCAATGCATATCTTGTCTTCAAATAATACTGTAACTCCTCTAGTGTGTTTGAGCCTATAGTCCAATCTTCACACTTGGTTTGGTTTGGCAGGAAAGTGCCTTTCTTCTGCTTGTGCATTACATCTTTCTCCATCCACATTATTTCCCACATAAATTCAAGAAATGCTAATATGAGGGGCACAAATTTTGGCAATATGTGTGGAGCAACAGGGCATCCATAAACTCTTATTATTGTAACTTTCAGGAGGAAGAACTAATCTCCAAAATTGTGTGTATGACCCTGCTCTGGTCTTAAAGCCAAGGTCTCACTAGTTGCAACATTTTGGCTGACAATCTTGGTATTGCATACCCAAGAATTTGAAGGATTTTGTGTACAAAGTTTGCGTAGAATACAACAAAGCTTGAATTCTTGCACCTACCATCCCAAATATAGCACCATTTTTGGATAGGTGTGGGATTCCCTTTCTCATCTACTGTAGCCAAGTCCATTCTTTTAGTCCATTGGTCCCTATTCTAGTACAATATCAGATGACACAATAGGGAATAATGTCTGAATGTAATCGGTGCTCTATCCTCTATAACTTAGGAGAATTCATCATCTAACGCCTTCTCAAGGCATGAAGCAAAGTCACATTCAATATTAGTTTCAGGGTTTTTAATTCTCATGGCCATCACCATTAGGCCTATTGGCATTTTATCTTGAGCATCTATCCCCAACACTTGGCAAAGAGCTAAATATGTATTCACAAAGTAATATTGAAAATATGTCACATTAAATGGTTCAGTAGTGGTAGTAGAGATGGGGAATGTTCTGTTACCAATGCCTCTTTTCATATATAGGGGTACCTCATCACATCTATAAGTATTTTTTAACCTAGCATAATCCTCCTCACTTTTCTGTAGGTTTATCTTGGTCAAATCCTGCTTCTTTAAGCCAAAACACTCAACGATGGATTTTTTGGTTACTTCTACCAATACTGTGTTGTTTGGAAACCTTACTATTTTGGTAGCTGAGTGATAGTGTTTGGCTAGCAGTCTAATAAATTCTACATCAACAAATACATTTGGGACAATCAACCTTGCTATATCCAACATCCAAGTGTTTGACATTGGAATCTTCTCATTTCTCTTACTGTAAAAATACCAAAATAGGTCCCATCCAGATTTGGAAATGAGGGCATCCCTACAACTTTGTGCGATGTCCACGAGAAACTTCTTATTACCCTCTTTAGTAGACCCTAGAAGTATATCTAGTATGGACTGATGGAGTGGTCTCTTCTTTACTTTAGGTTCTTCATCTTTAATTTTTGGCTGACTTTCTTTTACTTCTGATTATTTTCTTTTAGGAGGAATGTTTCAATTTTCTCTACTATGGCTTCAAATGACAAAACCTTGAAATATTTTTTATATTAACAAATCTCTTTCAAAGAGTTTTTGTGCACTTACTCAAGTATTTCACACTTGCAGGACTTCTTCTTCCCGTATCCTTAGCTCCTTCCACGCTAGTGCACTGCAATTGAGTGCGATATTGGGAAAACTCACTTATCTTTGGATGGTGCGGTATTTAGTCATATTAGTTTTGGTAACCCTTAATAATTTAATAGCATTTAATTTTGGTAATTGATGTGATTTGCTATAAATTGTAATGATGCCACGTTTACTGCACTACCGCCTTGCTCAAGGCTTCTTGTTGTGGGGTTGCAATGTATACCGCTCTACCGCATATGTTGCTCACCTTCTTGGCGGTATAGTGATGTATGCTTTTGATCATTACTTGAAGAGTGTCGATGAGACAATCTTATTTGTCTTACCTATCTCTTAATGTCTCATCAACATTAGATCTTATGTTCCTCTGATGTTGGTTGTCAGTGTTGATGAGACAAGTTAATATCTCTTGCCGATATACTACTATCTCATTGATATTTTCCTTCGGCAGTATTTCTTTTTATATCGGTGTAACTCTACCATGTCGGGGAGACTTGTGATTATCATTGCAATATAGCGGTGTTTTTCCCTTCCCTTCTATTGTTTACCGCACTATTGTCTTGCTCAAGGTTTCTTGCTGCAAGGTTGCAATGTATACTACTCTACCACATATTTTTCTCACCTTCTCGACAGTATAGCAGTGTATACTTTTGATCATTGCTTGAAGAGTTTCGATGAGACAATCTTATTTGTCTTACCGATATCTCAATGTCTCATTGACATTACTTCGTTATATCCAAGAGTTGTGTTTCGTCGAGAACTTGTAGATATACCTTGTCATTGTGACATAAGTGATTCTCACCTCAATATGCTCGTATCTTGTTCACATTTCACTATTTTATATCATCGATGAGACATAGATAAGTCTCTTCAACATAGGGGTGTCTAAACCGGTGCTAAACCTGAAGCTAAAGTCAAAGCTAAAAGCAGTGCTACACTCGAAGCTAATATCGACGCTAAAGACGACGTTAATTTAGGCGATAATTAGCACCAACTTGTACTGATTGGCACAATAAACGCCAAAAATTGCACCATCCTGATAAATAGCACTGACGTTTTCAAAAAATTGCCAAAAAATACATTAAAACAGTGGGTGGAAGAAAAAAATAGAGCAAATCATAGGGATTTGTTGTAGTGATATAAACAATAAAAGAAGTCATTGTATAAAAAGAAGATTTAAAATTTAACTAATCAAGTCATCTACAAATTTCATTTTTTTGTAATTCATTATTAGCAAACACATATTTTTCATTTTTTTTTTTATGAATTTTGATTCCATTTGTGGCCCTCTCTCTCTGTGTAGAGCCAATCAATACGATTAGAGATATGGGTGGATTCAATTTTTTTGTCCCTGCACAATCAATCATATATATGGTCAAATAGATGAGTACAGTTGTAATTATTATCTTTGTCAATCCCTTACTTTAACTTTCTACTTCTAAGAGATACAATCCTTCAATTTCTCCTGCTTTGTATACAAGAGATGATGTAAAACCATACTCTCATGTTTTTATAGTTGTTATTGTCACAACATACCCCTTGTCAAATTAAAGGATTCCTGAGTTGAGTTGAAAGTGAAAGAGTTGGCTCCTTGATTGGCATTCCATTTGGCGCCAACTGGGTCAAAACTGTGGAGTTGGGTGAATACCAAAGATGCAGGATTAACACTGCAAGTGCATATTTGACTTGCGTATGGGTTTATTCACTAACTCTCTACTTGTTAATTTTATTAGAATGAAACTTAGGAAAAAAGGATTGATCTAGGTATCATGTTGTTCGTTTGCATATTTTAATATTTTTACATTTTTTGTATATTTTGAAAAATCTGGTAGCTTTAGCAAGATTTGGTCTAAAGAATGCACTTCAACACTCCATATGGCTAAAGAAGCATACTAAATATGTCAAAAGCAAGGATAGCCTTCAAGTAATAGAATCAATAAGGAGCACATCACCACTCCACTTAATCTTGTTTAGAAAATCCTCAGAATGTGTGGAAGGAAATCATTCATTGTTTAATTCCATTTTAATGGAAGAGGTCATATAAAATGTCATTGTTAGAATCTCTATCCAAGTTCTTTTTGTGAAATGAGTAACCATCATGCAACCACGCACAATACTAAACCACATCCTTAACTTCACCTTGAGAATCAAAAGCAACGATCCAAGTAGGAGCAAATAAGATCAAGAGGATGAAAGAAGTGAATATACCTACATTTAAAAAGGCAATGCTAGGAGAATAAGAAAAGCTTGCCAAGGAAGGATCATTCCCCAAGTGTATTCTCAACAGCTCAACACCATAGCAAAGTTGTCATGATGGTAAGAAGTCGTTCTAGGGCAGCACATTTGCACAGATAAGAATGTAAAGAATTGCATTCAACATCACAATTACTATCGCATATGCATAGGCATATCTTAATTCAACAACATGTAGATACTATAGCATATGCATAGGAAAATCTGAATTCAACATCACAACACTTTCAGTATGCACATATGCAGCTACATTAGACATGGAAATAATTGTAGCATGTATTCAAAAAGATGATTTGTGTATGAAAGCATTTGCATTTGATTAGCAACTACAAGGATAGTCTATCAACCAAAAAGTTTCTTCTGTGTTTTACAAGGGCATGATGAAATTGATGATTGGTAAAAGGTAAGATGATTTCACTTGTGTTGTATGTTACTATCAATTTTTAAACCAATTAAGAGAGAAGTTGGGATTGAAGTTTGGTATTCACATGAAATCCATTTGGAAGATATTCCCATACTTCTTCATTTGTTAGAAATTGAGTGCCTTGGTTTTTTGCTATTGATTCTAGTTGTTGTGAAAAAGGTTAGGCTAAAGTAACATCCCAAATGGTGTAAACTTACAATTGCAAAAGAAATAGTTGTCAAGCACAAGTAAGAGCCAATCAATGCGATTAGAGATAATACATGAAAACAAAGAGTATTGGAGATTATGAAAATATCCAAAAATTGTACAAAGATTCAAAAAATTAACACATCATCCAGAAAGGCATAACAATTTGCATGAATCCAAAGCACTAAAAAATATACATAAAATATGTATATTAAATAAATTCATGAATTGCATTTTTACAAAAAAAATATACAATTATATTCATTTTTTAGTTTATTTGTACAAAGAAGATATCATTACAGATATTTGATAAATAAAATACAATGTTATTTTTCAAAGTATGCACATGTGATATGTATAAGAATTAATGTACAATGAAGATATATTTACTCGTATTTGATGAAGGATATACATTGTTATTCTACAAAGTATGTACATATGAGTTATTAACAAAATTAAGGATATACATTGTTTATAAAAAGTAAAAAATGTTCAATAATGATGTTGGATGAGCCTTGCTCGTACTATTCATCATAGTAGATTTCTTCTAAAAAAGAGAAAAATCCACCTACTTTGCTACATGTTTTATGGATTTTTGTTGCAATAGCTTCCATTTGTTGGACTTCTTCTTCGACAACAACAGTAAGGTATGTTGCTTCTGCAATATCTTCAATATTCATTTGTGAATGTTCTAAAATTGTTTTAATTAATTTTCCAATTGGTGTTTCAATGTACACATTTGAATCGACAAAATCATCATCTAAAATTACTGTTGGACTTGTTACTGAATTTCTTGTTTGATTTTGATGACCTTCAATATTTTCCATTATCTAAAAAAAAACAAATGAAATTATTATTCAAAAATATAAAGAAAAATGAGGTAACATTATTAGCTAAAGAACAAATTGTAATTTTTTTGAGAACACGATTTATTTCATAACACATAACCTTAAAGAAAACACAATTTATTTCATCAGTATAGAACCTTGTTCATGACTTCAGCAAAATACAATGTCAAAGCTCATGCATCAAAAACTATTTACTACCAAGTAAACCTTATTCCCTACTTCATAAGTATATATATTTTATTGCTCATTCAAATAACTAATACAACCTCTACTTATTAAGATATCAACCAACAATTAACTAATACAAGCTCTAACAGGAACACAAGCAACTAATACATAAGATATTTCAATACATATGCAGAATGCAAGTGAAATAAAATAAAGAAGTTTATGAGTCAAATTAGATTATGATATTATACAACTTGGATGAAGTAATGATTATTGGGCTCAATGAGGATGAAATTGTTTTTTCTTTTGATGAAATGACCTATGATACTGATGCTATATTCTTGGAAATAGGGGCAATTCAAAGGGAAATAATAGCTGGTTTTTTTGGAAAGGTAAAGGCAATTTTCATAGCCATATTTTTGGTTTATTGATTAGGGGAGTTGGTTTTTGTGTTGGGAGTGACATAAGTATCATTGAACATATTTTACATTGCTGAGAAGAGTTGATTTCGTATCTCTCTAAATTTCCTTGTACAATATTAGTACTCATCATTAGCTTGGCATGATTTTTCAAAACGTAGAGTTGCAACTGTGTTATATCATTTTAGCTATCACTATCTTTCTAAGTTAGGTGAAGTAGTAGCGATAGGAAAGAGTAATCTTTTATGTTTTAAGCTCTCTTGTTGTGTATTTGGGTGTTTTGTATTTGAATCCTACACATAGATTAAACTTTGTTTTGAGCAAACAAACCATTCAATTTGTGTTTTCTTTATCATTGCAAGTTGAGTTGGCTTCCTTTGTTTGGATTTTGTTCTATTTGATTAGTACAGTTTTTTTATAAATGGATTCATATTTCTACTAGACTAAACTACTTAAGCCGTGAAATTGCCTAGATGAAAACAAAACTCTGTTTTTCAGCAATTTTCACATTTGATGCACTCATTAGTTGCCTTCAACAATGAATAAATTGGAATTCTTCCCCTGAACCTTTGAACCTCTAAATGCTTCAAATAAATATCTAAATTCCAAAAATTATAGGTCTGCAAGCAACATAGAAATATAAAGGAAAATATAAATTTTCAACAATCAAAGAATTCATTTTATATAAAGAAGATTTCAAATTTAACTAATCAAATGACATAGAAATTTATGGTATTAAATCAATATGAAAAATTGTAATGATAAATACCTTTGTAAGCTTTGTTAAACAAATGTGTTTGATTGCTTGTATGTGTTTCTTTTTCTAGCTGAAGAAAAAAAGCTCCAAATTTCAGAAATAAAATATCAGTTTATAACTATTTTACCGGAAAAATGAAAACAAAACAATGTAAAGTATGATTTTAAAATATAAAGATTTATATCAATTGTAAGACTAATTGTCAATTTCAGGCAATGACTTTTAGTCCTCATGTAAAAATGGTAAAATACAGATCCCAAACACAATTTAGTAGTAATGTTGAAATGTAGATATCAAAAAATACAGACAACACACATTGGATTGACTGTTCATTCAATTTTTTTAACTAAATTAAAATGAAACTAAAAGATTTATACTTAAATAGAACAATTGTTTGGAAATTGACCCTTTGTTATCAAACATATTAAAAATGGAAATAATCAAAAAACATTTTATCAAAAAAACTTAAGTTTTGAGAGTTGAGTGGATCTATACTTAAAGGTTTTTTAGTATGTCTGGCAATCATCATTAGAGGAGACTGTCAAGAGAGTTTTCAAAAGATCGCAATCATCTTAAGGTATAAATAAGGCAATCAATATCAACAAGGTTCCACAACAGGTTTATGATGAAGACATGATTCACAATGAAGAGTTTACTATCATAAACCCAGAGTATTGAATAAGATAGTGTAAATCATGCACTTTGAAAAGAGAGCAATGACAATCAAAGAACATGAATAAAGGACAGTCTTATCATAGGTCCAAACAAGATAGAGATCTTTTGAAATAGTGGTATATTGAAAGATTAAGGATAGTTCTTGAGATGAGGATAGTTTCAAAAAGATTAAGGATAATGAAAGGCAATTTGAAGACTAAATACATAAAGAAGGGAAAATCATGACCCTATGAATATGATAAGAACCATAAATATGCCAATAAATTTCCAATAAAGGATTGTCATGTATGCACTAACCATGATAAGGATCCAATAAACATTTTGGATAGTAAAGTCATTATAAATCAAGTGAAAATCATAGTCAAAACCAAATGAAATACAGTTTGAAGACTGTGCAATGATAAGCAAAAGGCAGTGTATGCAAACCAAGTCAAGGACAATGTTTTTGACAAAAGAACAGTGGCAAGGATGAACATGTTGTAGTCACAAAGGACAAAGTGGAGAAAGAGCAAAAGGGAGTATACAATACAATAATTTGTTAGCAATATTACCAAAGCATGACAATACCTCAAAGTGCAATAAAGATGGGTAGTCACTAATGAAAGGAGTGGAAGTCATGAAACTTCTTTAAAGGAACATGGATACGGGTCAGTCCATGTAAAGAAACATACCTATGAGAAAGAAAAACATAGTCATATGAGTGCCTAAGAATTAGCATGTAAGGGAAGTCTAAATCAAGAAGGTAGTCTAGTATGAAAAAGTAACATTGTTATTGGTGGTATTGCTTATCTAGAAGCAGGGAAAACCATTGTAGAGCTAGAAGTTGCTTAAGGCAATCAAGACAAGGTTTTCAAAACATGGGCAGTCCCTATATTTCATAAGATAGCAAACCTTTGTTAGTATCAACATAACCCTTGTGAATCAAATGTCAAGTCATTCCCAAGAAGATGGCTAGACTGACTTTAAAGCATGAAACAAGATAGTCGCATACATACCATGACTCAACAAAGAGGACATTGAGGTAGGAAACAAATGTCGAGAAGAACAAAAATGACAATCTTAAATTCATTTAAGGAAACTTCAAAAGGTAAAGACCTATGATAGTGAAAATTTCAAGTGTAAAAGGCCAATTCCAACTCTTCAGAAGGCAGATTTTTCATAACACCGGTTGCTAATTCATTGTCTATAGAAGGTAAGACTTTAAAATAATGGTGCCAATTGGAACTCTTTAGAAGGCAGATTTTTCATAACATTGGCTGCTAATTCACTGTCTACAGTGTTGTGATGGGACCAAACTCACTGATACAATGCATGCAGAAGAAAAATAAGTCATTAGTTCCAAGTACAAACATAATAGAAATTGAGACTTTAAAATAATGGTAAGACTTTAAACTAAGTTGCTTGTAGTAATGCAAAAATGTAGATCTCAAAAAATAACATAGTAATACAATCAAAATCGCCTACAATTCATCTTTCCATTGAAAAAACTTAGCTTCTTATTAGATTTTTCTAAAATGAAAGATAGAAAGAAATTATAATAACATCCACAAATGATCAAGATAAGGTCAATGGGTAGTTTTCAAAATAAATACATTGCATGATGAAGGAAACTTCAAAAGGTAAAGACCTGTGATAGTGAACTTTCTTGAAATAAAGAGAACTTGATCATGAGGAATGAAAGAAGATGAGTTATATGAAGATGAAGGATATATAAAGGCTTGAAAGCGTGCATCAATTGGTAATATTTGAGTTTTCCTACGCCAGTCTTGAGAAGATGACTATCTTCAAACACTTAGTTATCTTAAAGGAAATTGAACGAGGGATGCACCATCAATCAAAAAATAAACAATGCAAACAATGCATTTGTTAAAGAAAATAAAACTCTATAAATCTACAGGCACTGTCAGAATAAAATGTCAAAGGCAAGAAGGAGATAGTTACTTTCTTAAAGGAAATTGAACGAGGTATGCACCATTAGTCAAAAAACAAACAATGCAAACAATGCATTTGTTAAAGAAAATACAACTCTGTAAATTTGCTAGTGAAAGAAAGGTTACCGGATTTCGCAACAACAAGAGTACGTTTTTCATGTAATTGCTAAGAGTTATTGTATGCACAATAATGACTCCATTTATAGGGAAATTGTGGAAGTGGTGGGTTTGAAATTTATTGAATTCCCATTCTTTTTGCAACAGTCATCCACGTCCATGTTTGTTGTTCAACATGGTAATACGTGATTGCTTGTATTCACGACATAAACAACCATGAAGACCATTTTTTAGCTTCATTCTATTCCTTATCTATTATTTGTAGAATAACTAACCACGTAGACCATGTTCTTTGCTTTATTCCATTCATTATCTATTATATACATTATGAATGACCAAGATTTTTGCTATTTATTTGTACAAAGAAGATATCATTACAGATATCTAATAAATAAAATACAATGTTATTTTTCAAAGTATGTACATGTGATATGTATAAGAATTAATGTACAATGAAGATATCTTTATTGGTATTTGATGAGGGATATACATTATTATTCTACAAAGTATGTACATATGATTTTTTAACAAAATTAAGGATACACATTGTTTAGAAAAAGTAAAAACTTTTCAATAATGATGTTGGATGAGCCTTGCTCGTACTGTTCATCATAGTATATTTTTTTAAAAAGAGCAGAAACCGCCTACTTTGCTACATGTTTTATGGATTTTTTTTGCAGTAGCTTCCATTTGTTGGACTTCTTCTTTGACAACAACGGTAAGGTATGTTGCTTCTTCAATCTCTTCAATAATCTTTTGTGAATGTTCTAAAATTGATTTAATTAATTTTCCAATTGGTGTTTCAATGTACACATTTGAACCAATAGAATCGTCGTCTGACATTACTATTGGACTTGTTACTAAATATCCTGTTTGATTTTGATGACCTTCAATATTTTCCTTTATCTAAAAAGAAAAAACAAATGAAATTATTATTCAAAAATTTAAAGAAAAATGAGGTAACATTATTAGCTAAAGAACAAATTGTATTTTTTTTGAGAACATGATTTATTTCAGAACACAAAACCTTAAAGAAAACACGATTTATTTCATCAATACAGAACCTTGTTCATGACTTAAGCAAAATACAATGTCAAAGCTTATGCATCAAAAACTATTTACTACCAAGTAAACCTTATTCCCTACTTCGTAAGTATATATATTTTATTGCTCATTCAAATAACTAATACAACCTCTACTTATTAAGATATCAACCAACAATTAACTAATACAAGCTCTAACAAGAACACAAGCAATTAATACATAAGATATTTCAATACATATGCAGAATGCAAGTGAAATAAAATAAAGAAGTTTATGAGTCAAATTAGATTATGATATTATATAGTTTGGATGAAGTAATGATTATTGGGCTCAATGAGGATGAAATTGTTTTTTTCTTTTGATGAAATGACCTATGATATTGATGTTATATTCTTGGAAATAGGGGCAATTCAAAGGGAAATAATAGTTGGTTTTTTTGAAAGGTAAAAGCAATTTTCATAGCCATATTTTTGGTTTATTGTTTAGGGGAGTTTGTTTTTGTGTTGGGAGTGACATAAGTATCATTGAACATATTTTAAATTGCTGAGAAGAGTTGATTTCGTATCTCTCTAAATTGCATTGTACAATATTAGTACTCATCATTAGCATGATTTTTCAAAAAATAGAGCTTCAACTATGTTATATCATTTTAGCTATCACTATCTTTTTGAGTGAGGTGAAGTAGTAGCGATAGGAAAGAGTAATCTTTTATGTTTTAAGATCTCTTGTTGTGTATTTGGGTGTTTTGTATTTGAATCCTACACATAGATTAAACTTTGTTTTGAGCAAACAGACCATTCAATTTGTGTTTTCTTTATCATTGCAAGTTGAGTTGGCTTCCTTTGTTTGGATTTTGTTCTATTTGATTAGTACAGTTTGCTTATAAATGGATTCATATTTCTACTAGACTAAACTACTTAAGCCATGAAACTGCCTAGATGAAAACAAAACTCTATTTTTCAACAATTTTCACATTTGATGCACTCATTAGTTGCCTTCAACAATGAATAAATTGGCATTTTTCCCCGGAACCTTTGAACCTCTAAATGCTACAAATAAATATCTAAATTCCAAAAATTATAGATCTGCAAGCAACATAGAAATATAGAGGAAAATATAAATTTTAAACAATCAAAGAATTCATTTTATATAAAGAAGATTTCAAATTTAACTAATCAAATGACATAGAAATTTATGGTATTAAATCAATATGATGAATTATAATGATAAATACCTTTGTAAGCTTTGTTAAACAACTGTGTCTGATTGCTTGTATGTGTTTCTTTTTTTAGCTAAAGAAAAAAAGCTCCAAATTTCATAAATAAAATATCAGTTTATAACTATTTTACCGGAAAAAGAAAGCAAAACAATGGAAAGTATGATTTGAAAATATAAAGATTTATATCAACTGTAAGACTAACTATCAATTTCAGGCAATGCCTTTTAGTCCTTATGTAAAAATGGTAAAATACAGATCCCAAACACAATTTAGTAGTAATGCTGAAATGTAGATATCAAAAAATACAGACAACACACATTGGATTGACTGTACATTCAATTTTTTTAACTAAATTAAAATGAAACTAAAAGATTTATACTTAAATAGAACAATTGTTTGGAAATTGACCCTTTTTTATCAAACATATTACAAATGGAAATAATCAAAAAATATTTTATCAAAAAAACTTAAGTTTTGAGAGCTGAGTGGATCTATACTTAAAGTTTGTTTAGCACGTTTGGAAATCATCATTAGAGGATACTGCCAAGAGAGTTTTCAAAAGATCACAATCATCTTAAGGTATAAATAAGGCAATCAAGATCAACAAAATTCCACAATAGGTTTGTGATGAAGACATGATTCACAATGAAGAGTTTACTATCATAAACCCAAAGTATTGAATAAGATAGTGTAAATCATGCACTTTGAAAAGAGAGCAATGAAAATCAAAGAACATGAATAAAGGACAGACTTATCATAGGTCCAAACAATATAGAGATCTTTTGAAATAGTGGTATAATGAAAGATTAAGGATAGTTCTTGAGATGGGGATAGTTTCAAAAAGATTAAGGATAATGAAAGAAAATTTGAAGACTAAATACATAAAGAAGGGAAAATCATGACCCTATGAATATGATAAGAACCATAAAGATGCCAATAACTTTCCAAAAAAGGATTGTCATGTATGCACTAACCATGATAAGGATCCAATAAAAACCTTTTGGATAGTAAAGTCATCATAAATCAAGTGAAAATCATAGTCAAAACCAAATGAAATACAATTCGAAGATTGTGCAATGACAAGTAAAAGGCAGTGAATGCAAACCAAGTCAAGGACAATGTTTTTGACAAAAGAACAGTGGCAAGGATGAACATGTTGTAGTCATAAAGGAGAAAGTGGAGAAAGAGAAAAAGGGAGTATACAATACAAGAATTTGTTGGCAATATTACCAAAGCATGACAATACCTCAAAGTGCAATAAAGATGGGTAGTCACTAATGAAAGGAGTGGAAGTCATGAAACTTTTTTAAAGGAACATGGATAGGGGTTAGTCCATGTAAAGAGACATACCTATGAGAAAGAAAAACATATTCATTTGAGTTCCTAGGAATTAGCATGTAAGGGAAGTCTAAATCAAGAAGGTAACTTCTAGTATGAAAAAGTAACATTGTTATCGGTGGTATTGCTTATTTAGAAGCAGGGCAAACCACTACACTGCTATAAGGTTCTTAAGGCAATCAAGACAAGGTTTTCAAAACATGGGCAGTCCCTATATTTCATAAGATAGCAAACCTTTGTTAGTATCAACAAAACCCTTGTGAGTCAAATGTCAAGTCATTCTCAAGAAGACGACTAGACTGACTTTAAAAACATGAACCAAGATAGTCACATACATACCATGACTCAGCAAAGAGGACATTGAGATAGGAAACAAATGTCAAGAATAACAAAAATGACAATCTTAAAGTCATTTAAGGAAACTTCTAAAGGTAAAGACCTATGATAGTGAAAAGTTCAAGTGTAAAAGGCCAATTCCAACTCTTCAGAAGGCAGATTTTTCATAACACTGGTTGCTAATTCATCGTCTATAGAAGGTAAGACTTAAAATAATGGTGCCAATTGGAACTCTTTAGAAGGCAGATTTTTAATAACATTGGTTGTTAATTCACTGTCTACAATGTTGTGATGGGACCAAACTCACTGATACAATGCATGCAGAAGAAAAATAATTCATTAGTTCCAAGTACAAACATAATAGAAGTTAAGAGTTTAAAATAATGGTAAGACTTTAAACTAAGTCGTTTGTAGTAATGCAAAAATGTAGATCTCAAAAAATAACATAGTTATACCATCAGAATCGCCTACAATTCATCTTTCCATTGATAAAACTTAGCTTCTTATTAGATTTTTCTAAAATGAAAGATAGAAAGAAATTATACTAACATCAACAAATGATGAAGAGAAGGTCGATGGGTATTTTTCAAAATAAATACATTGCATGATGAAGGAAACTTCAAAAGGTAAAGACAGGTGTGATAGTGAACTTTCTTGAAATAAAGAGAACTTGATCATGAGGAATGAAAGAAGATGAGTCATATGAAGATGAAGGATATATAAAGGCTTGAAAGCATGCATCAGTTGGTAATATTTGAAATTTCCTCCACCAGTATTGAGAAGATGACTATCTTCAAACACTTAGTTATCTTAAAGGAAATTGAATGAGGGATGCACCATCAATCAAAAAACAAACAATGCAAATAATGCATTTTTTAAAGAAAATAAAACTCTATAAATCTACAGACACTGTCAGACTAAAATGTCAAAGGCAAGAAGGAGACAGTTACTTTCTTAAAGGAAATTGAACGAGGTATGCACCATTAGTCAAAAAACAAACAATGCAAACAATGCATTTGTTAAAGAAAATACAACTTTGTAAATCTGCTAGTGAAAGAAAGGTTACCAGATTTCGCAACAGCAAGAGTACATTTTGCATGTAATTGCTAAGAGTTATTATATGCACAATAACGACTCCATTTATAGGGAAATTGTGGAAGTGGCGGGTTTGAAATTTATTGAATTCCCATTCTTTTTGCAACAGCCATCCACATCCATGTCTATTGTTGAACATGGTAATACGAGATTGCCTGTATTCGTGGCATAAACAACCACGAAGACCATCTTTTTAGCTTCATTTTGTTCCTTATCTATTATTTGCGGAATAACCAACCACATAGACCATGTTCTTTGCTTTATTCCATTCATTATCTATTATATACATTGTGAATGACCAAGATTTTCGCTGCAGCCAAGATTTAATCACAAGTTTTTATGTAAACGGATGCCTGTGATTGTAGTGGTACACCTCTCAGCGTAACAATCATTTTTTAATTAATATGTATTGAATAAAATACAAATTATATTTTATATAAGTATATTTATTATTGTTACTTATTATATATTATATTCTATAATAACAATTACTAAATAAAAATTTAAAAAATTATAATTATTAATTAATATTTTTTTATTTTATACAAATTAAACTAACATATAATATATTATACAATATACAATATATAATATATATTTTGTAAAATACAAATTAAATTATATATAAAATAAATATATTTAATATTATAATTATATATTATATTCTATGATAGAAATATTAAATACAAATATAAAATTATTATTCTTATTGTTTATTGTATTATTTATATTTATGTTATTTATTATATTATACAATATTCATATAATATATTATAATATTTATATTTATATTATACATTATATTATATACTATATACATACTATTATATATTATATTAATTATTACTTGTATTTAATATAGTATAATATAATGGGGTCAACAAAGGCAGCAACACCATTGGATATGGTGATGGGGCAGTGGTTTTTATCGAACAAAAAAAATATAGTATAATATAATACTTGTATAATTATATTATATTCAACTTGATAATTCATACTAAATATTATTTAGACCTTATTAATATTACATAATAATTTAAAACTAATATGTTATACAGATGTTATTTAATATTGAAAGTACATAAATAATAATTCTACACTTAATTGTTATATATAACAGATGCTATTTGAGATTTTTAAAAACTAACCTTCCTTTGTTGTCCTTTATTGTGTGGTGATTTTTTTTTAATCGAAATCTTAATTAATAATTACATATTTGCTTAGACGTAATGATTATTTTAAAATATAGTACATTTTCTAATATAAAATCTTAAATATACTTTGAAAAAGGATATCATATTAATTTAATTTATAAGATATCAAATATATATTATATATTGTATATTTTATAAAAGAAATTATTAGTCTATAATATTTTTTAAATTAGTACACATTAAATTATTTATAATATAATTATATTTAGTATTATATAATATTTGATATAATATAAATTGTATTATTAATATACATTATATTTATATGTTGCAAATTATTAAATTCATTTTAAAAATAATATTTTAGTTTTATCTATTCTTATATATTAGATAGAAGGAAGAAAGAGATCAAGGGAAATAAGAAAGAGAGGAAGAGAGATATTGAGAGATGATGAAAAAAATAGATATGTAGAGGGAGACACTGAGATATAATGAGGTCAAGATGACTAGATAGAGATATTGAGAGGATAATTGATATCTCCCATATCCCTCTCTATCTCTCTATATATCCCTCTATCTATATCACTCTCTCCCCCCTCTCTGTCTATTGAGTTATCTCTCCCTCTCTCCCCCTCTATCTCTCTTATTCACTTCATCTCTCCTACTCTATATCTCTATCTCTATTTCTCTCTCTATCTCCCTGTCACTCCTCTCTATATCTTTTTAGACATATCTTTCTCTATGTCTATCTCTCTATATCTTTCCCTATATGTCTATCTCTTTCCCTCTCCCTCTCTCTCTCTATATCACCCTCTATCTATATCTCTATCTCTCTCTCCAACTTTATATATTGAGCTATCTCTCCCTCTCTCCCCCATCTTCTCTCTTTCTATGTATCTCTCTCCCTCTCTCCCCCTCTCATCTCTCTCTCCAACCTCTAACTATCTATCTCCCTCTCTCCCCCCTTCTCTCTCTCCCTTGACCTATATCTCTCCCTCTTCTCTTTCCCTCCTTTATGTATCTCTCCCTTTCTCTTCCCGTTCTTTGTATATCTCCCCTCTCTCTATCTCTCTACATCTCTCCCTCCCTTGCTCCCTTCCTATCCCCCTATCTATATCTTTATCTCTCTAACTCTCTCTCTCTCTCTTTCTCATCCCATATATCTTCTCTCTCATTCCCTCCCCATATATCTTCTCTCTCATTCCCTCCCCATATATCTATCTCTCCCTCTCTCTATCTTCCCCTATTTCTCTTTCTCTCTCCATCTCTATTTGTCTATTTCTACACTCTATTTGTCTATCTCTCAATCTCTCTCTCTCCCTATCCTCCTCTTTCTATATCTCCTTATATATCTCTATCTCACCATCCCTATCTCTCTATCTCTCCCTCTCCCTCTCCCTCTTCCTCCATATCTCTATATCTCCCTCTTTATCTCCATATATTTCCCTCTACCTCTATTTATCTCTCTATTAGTCTATCTCAACATCCATATCTCTCTATCTCTCCCTCTTCCTCCATATCTCACTATCTCTCCCTCTCTATCTTTGTATCTTTCTCTCTACCTCTATTTATCTCTCTATTTGTTTGTATCCCTCTTCCTCTCTCATTCTCACCACCTAGATATCTCTCTCTATCTATATCTCCCCCTCTTCTTCTCTATCTCTCTATGTCTTCCTATCTCTCTCTATCGTTATCTCTCAATCTACCTCTCTCTATCTCTCCCTCTATCTCTAAACATGTCTCCCAAAATCTCCATCTCTCTCTCTCTTCCTCTCCCTCTTCCTCTTCCTCTTCCTAGACATCTATATCTATATCTCTTTTCCATTCTATCTATATCTCTCCATATTTTTTTGTCCATCTCTCTCTATATTGATTGAGGCCTTTGTTGAACAAACATCATCATTTTCTAAATGACCTACCAATTGGCCTCATGTACTCTCTCTCTCTATATCCCCCTCTTCCTCTCTATGTCTCCCTCTCTATCTTCCTATCTCTCTCTATCTTTATCTCTTAATCTACCTCTCTCTATCTCTCCCTGTACCTCTATCTCTCTATCCATTTTTCTAACTCTTCCTCTCTCATTCAATATTCATCTCTACCTCTCTCTCCCTCTATCTCTAAACATGTCTCCCATGATCTCTATCCCTCTCTCCCTCTCCCTCTTCCTCTTCCTATACATCTATATCTATATCTCTCCATCTCCCTCTTCCTCTTCCTAGACCTCTATATATATATCTCTTTGCCACTCTATCTATGTCTCTCCATATTTTTTCTTCCATCTCTCTCTCTCTATATCTTGATTGAGACCTTTGTTGAACAATCATCATCATATGCAAAATAAAGACCAAATTTTTTTCCTAATTGACCTTCCACACCTCTTCAGCATACCCATTGCACACCAAGGTGCAATTGCCAATTTTATAATGTTGAAATTACAATTAAATTTAAAAATCAAATGATGGTGATATGTTTTTTTGTTATTGGTTTGATTCTTATCTCAACAACTACTAGCCAATATAAGCTAAGCCTGAATGGGGACATGCCTTTATTGTTTCTAGATTTTTCCTATGTTTTTCTTTTATTTTTAAGACTACATTTGCATGGATTTTAAACCATTTTTTAATATAATATATTTAAAAAAAAATTATACACTTATTATAGATGGTATTATTTCATTAGAAATTAATACTATAATAATTAAAGTATTAATTTAGATTTTTATTAAAATTAAATTAAGATATAGATAATTATTATTGTGTTTATTGAGATTATTTGTTGTGGTTCAAAGTGAAGATATTGGATTTACATTGTAAAAGTGTGTTTATTGAATCAATTTTTTGTGGCTCAAAGTAAAATTGTTTGATTCACATTTTAAATGTAAACAAACAATTTTATTGATATAATTTTAATCTCGCATTCCTTGCTTCTATAGTTGTTCGAAGAGTTTGTCACACCTTTTTGTTTTCAATTAATTTGAACTTAAGGAATGCCCTTAGCCTTGCCTTGTTACAATCATGTTAATTACCCAAGGTTAATTTTGCATTCTTCACCTTTGTGCATGGTGAGTTAAACCTTTTTGTTGGTATCATAAAGATTAAAGATACTTAAGCAAAAGTATCAAATGTTTAATGTAATGTTGTAGTAATTTTCTTTGAGTTCAGAGGTACTTGAGTGGTTCCTAATTGGTGTGTATGATTGTTCACTCTACTAGCAGGTAGTGCTTCCACTCAAATGTAAAAATGCAGATAATGCTCATCATAGTGTTCTATCATATAATTTAATGATAGTTTTGGATCTTTACATGCTTGTGCTTGATTTTCATTGGTGTCTTAGGATGTGCCCTTAATACACTATTTTAGGTGCTCAATTTTAAATATTAGGGTGTATATAAACAAGTAATGGTAAACAAAATTGCAAGGATCAATTCAAAGATGTAGGAAAAGGATTTTGAATTAAGAAGACGCACTCATGACATGAATCTAATAAAGAGAAAGATTTGCATCTAGAGTCTAATCCATGGTCTAATAATGTTAAAATGGAAATTGATTTGATTCATTAGGGACTGAGATAAGTTGTTAGAGGGTTACTTTTGGGATTCTATTAGATTGTGCCTAAATTAGCCTAAATTGAATACTTCAACTATGTATTTATGACATGGATAGAGTAAATGTAAAGTAAAAGGTAGAATGGTAAGGTATGCACTTCTCTTCTCTACAATATCATATCTTGAAATAAAAAATAAAAGAAAATAGAAATATACCTTATGTGATTGCACCACAAGTGGAATTTTAGCAAGCTTTAAAGAACATTATTTTAGAGGTAAGGATGTAAACTACGTGAAAACACTGAGTCATGGTGAGAGTTATTTTTAAACATTAAGAGCCACATATAGAGAATATATCAATGTATAGAACTGGCATCTAATATTGTTGAGATGAAAAGTGCACACTTAGTACTTTTTTGTTTTATGTTGCACTTAATTTAGCATTCTCTTTTTATAGACCTTAAACTTGACCTTTTTATATCATTTTGAGCTCCTATATGCTCTCTAACCTATGTTGTGTGCCCATTATTGAATGCAAATCACTTTTATATTTCCTTGTACCCTATTCTCAAGTGTTCACCTTTCCCAGACACCAATGTGTGTGCTCTTATCCTCTTATATAGGACTACATGTGGTAGTGTCCCCAACATTTTAAATTTTATTTTTCCACCTAAATTCCTTCCCTCTCACATAATCCTTACCTTAACTTGTCTCTAATGACTAAAAATGGCTAGAAATAGCATGTATGTGCATAAAGAACTTTTTGAGAGAGAAAAGGATTCATAAGACAACAAGAAGGAGCACTTGGACATCCAACCACACACCCTTTAAGAAAAACTCCATGAACACCTAAAATATACAACCACCTCCATTATAGCTTCATTTTTGTTACACAAAGCGCCATTTTACACCAACATTTATGTTCACACACCCAATGCTTTAAAAGAAAATTTTTGAATTATCCCTGCAATTTAATCAAGGTAGATTATTAGATCTTAGAAATAGCCTTGAGGCCCCTTTTAAGGTATAGGTTGCAAAATTGGCTCTCAAAAGACACAAAGGACACCAACATGCCTAAAGGAAACTACCAAACCTTAGAGCACAATATTGTGTTCAAAGGACATGAACATGATTGTAGAGAACTACTAACTATTGCAAAGAGTAAAATTTGTAACATGATTTTAGTAGTACATGAACTCCTAAACATATTCCAAATTGTTACATCTACTTTAAACTCCAAATCAAATATGATCCTATTTCCCATTCCTTTTATATGCTTCTACTTAATTTAACATGTTTAATCTCAACTTCCATAATTTTCTATTATTTAAAATCTAAAACAAAATGTTCTAGTGATTCCTTGATATTTTAAATTATATTTTAGATAGAAATATATAATTACATTTTGATTAGAAAAAGATACACCATAAAATTAGTTAAACCTTTATTTGTAATCTAGAATTGCAAATGAAGTAAAAATTAAACAAATAATCTCCTAATTTAACATGTTTGCTTCACAATCATCCACGCCAATTGCAAACCCCTATTATCTTTTAGAGGCGAAAAAACTCAACCCCACATTAAAAAAAAAAACCATGAAGTAGTAATTTAGCAATTGAGCTTTCTTTGTGATGGAAATAGATCTTTATAAAGCCAAATCCTTCCATATCTTCATCTTTTATAAAGGGTCTTATACATTATTGTAGTATGCTTCCAAGTTTCCTTGTCAAAAATAACATGAAAAATATAAAATTTGAAAATTTAAAGGGTGTAAGACGACCGTGGATAAAGAAAAGTTACAATGCAGCAAGTGATTGTGATGTGATACAAGGCATAAAACCTTGATAAATATATTTAGAAACTATATCTTATAGGTAAAAAATTTGTGATACCAAATGATACAAGCAATGAGGTGAAAACTTTTCAATTCATTTTGAGTTGCATTAAAGCTAATATTTTAGATAATAAAGATTATAATATTATAAAATTTATTAGAGAAAAAATCCATCAAATTATAAAGGAATAAGTGAGACATATACAAAGAGGTTTATTTTATCATAATATTTATCAAAATTGGAGTGGATGAAAATTATCGCCGCAGATGGAAAGAAAATGGGTATATTTATATTTTGAGTATTGCTTGAATTTAATCTTGTGTAGTAAAGAACACTTTCAAAACAAGAGTTGTTCATGATTGGCAAAATAGGTTTTGCTACTAATCCTCTCCCCTTGCAAATAAAAGAATTGGTTGAGAGAAAAAATTCAAAGAAGATACTCACTTTTAACGAATGGGTGAAATTAAAGATTTTTAATGAAAATAATTTAATATCATTAAAAAATATTTTTTTATTTTTTTAATTTTAGATAGGAATTGAGATGATATTTAAAATTTGTTAGCTCCTTATTCAAGTGTTGAGAATGGTTATTGGATATAAACCTTGGATGGGTTTTTGTTTGTGATCATATAAATAAACTAATGGAAGAAACTATACAACCCAATTATTCTATAACAACTACTCTTATAACTCTAACTAATTTTGGGACATTGCACGTAAGTTTCTAACCCTTGATTCATGGACTCCGTATAATAGTTGTTTTCTTACTTTATTCTTAAAATGAATTTGTTTAACTTATCATTAATGTTTAACTAGACTTTAATAAACGCAGATAAAGGATAAAGGGATTTAACTTATTTAGTAAGTGATACATTAGATGTTAGTTGTGATATATAATTTGAGGTAGAAATTAATGATAATATTGTTTCATAATCACAACATAGATTATGTCAAATGTAAATTACTTAACTTGAAATTGTGTTTTATTATATAGCATTGTTATGGTTATGGTAGTGACATATTATTTATTCATATGATGTTTATTAAGACCCTATCATATAAATCAAGTTTACTTTATTTATTTTTTATTATAAACCTATAAGCCAAGAAAGAAAATTCAAAAGAACAATCTATACAAAGAGAGGCAGTCATAGCCTGATGGAAAATAAATATACCACAACCATCCAATCATGTGGGACTTGGGAAAAAATTAGACAACTATAGAGCCAAAGGTAGTAAAGAACACTTGATCACCCTCAAACCAGGTTCAAAAATAGATCTCTTATGCAAAGAATGCAACCTTCCCAAGGAAAATTCTCCTTCCAAATATCCTTTGATTTTTTGATAGAATCAAGCAAATAAATACCCTTGTTAGCAGCCCAATTAGCGATTGAATTGGCTTCACTCCTAACATGTTGAAAATAAAACTCATCCAATAAAGAAAAGAGATCCTTAATGCCCTGGATAATATTCTTTAAAATTCAAAACTCATGCGTTCCACCCTACAAAATACCAATGATAGTTGTAATGCCCCGCCATGGAACCCATAGAACATTTGCTCAAAAGACGAGATAAATTTTTTAAGTACAAGTTATAACACTTATGAAACATTAGTGCAACTAGGCACATTAGGTCAATACATGATGTCTTGTCATAACGTGATGTTGCACAAGCAAAATTCTAATACCCTACAACACCCCTAATCTATTATGAATATTGGGTACACTAACAAGACTAACCATGAAGGATTTCAACCTTCTCAATTCTTCACAAGAGTAGGTAGACAATCTCCCTAACATTAGGCTTGGCAACCATGCAACTTCAAAATAATGCACACAAAACAATGCAAGAGCTAACACAAATCCTCAACGATGACACTTAAGGACTAGCTCAAGGTACCACTAGACCCTCGGGACCATTGAATAACTTTTGTTTACATGGTTTTCACATATGAGGCCCCAAAACCTAGAGGAAAGATCAATTTCTAAGATAGACGTAATTTGACTAGGTTTGAAGGTTGAGACAACTAAAATGGACAAAACGAGAAAGATAGAAGGTGGAAAAAATATTTGTCAATGGAATTGGGATAGGAAAACCACTAGCTAGTTGTGGTAGAGAGGGTTAAAATTCTATTTTTGTATAGGGAACGAGGTCTCCCAAGTACAGGATAAGGCCGCCCTAACAGTGAACCAAAATTTTGAGTTTTAGGCCTACAAAACTAGGTTGCACCACTGATGACCAGGTCGCACCACTATGCAACCAAGCTTCCCCACTAGGTACAAGGCCATCCAAGTATACTTAGTTGAATTTTGGGTACTCCAAGTCAATTTTGGGCATGAGACAGGGCCGCCTAGGTACAATACCAAGTTGCCCAACTGTGAAATAAAGTATTTAAGTTCATTTTAAATACCAATTGAAAGATTCGTAAGACCATTTTATCCTTTACATAGTAAAATAATGAAAACTATAAATAAATCGTGCTCAATTCCAACACCAAAACACATAATTAGACCAATACTCTTTGCCATTATCAAATTACATCTCGTCTCAATGAGAGGCCCGTTATCATCAATATTACAATTTTCATGAAAGGAAATTATCTAATTGCATGAATTAAACTTAGTAAAATATGGTACCATGATACCTCTCAATCCACAAACCTTTGGTCCCCAACAATGGTTCCATGCCACCTGACCATGTGATACCCATAGGCTCACCCCACTATGCTAGGAGATAGCCACAAGGCCCAATCACACACACACACACACACACACACACACACACAATAAACAAGGGGAGAAGGGTATACACTCACATAAGACATGAAGAAAACATTGAATAAAATAATGCAATGAAGTCAAAACCAAACATGAAAGAAATCACACATTCTCTTTAGGTGCTACTCTATGACTAAATATTAGAGTGCAAGAGAGGGAATGCCATCGTGAACACTCATGTGGGGCTCAACGCAAAACCGAGTACCCTCTTGTACAAATGAGGATAGTTGAACTTAAAATTATTATGCTCCCTAATTGACTTGTTTTCCTCAATCATCCTTAGCCTATACGAGCACTCAGGGCATGAGAGGGATATACATTATCTTAATTAGTTTGCTACCCATTTTTCATTAGTTATCACTTATTAAGAAAACTATTCACACTGTGATCACGTACATGCCACTTTGTGCTAGGTTCATGTTGGGAGCCACTCCCACAGCTCTCTCTAATACTTAAACCCTAAGCTCATCACACTCTCCAATGAGTGTGGCACGAAAACCTATGCAAAATTTCCAAGTTTATCCAATTTTCACGACATGTTTCTACAACACATTTCCATATTCCATGAAGTATACCTTTTTCCAAACATTCTAAAACATCCAATTTCATTGAAAACTTTCAAATTTTCTCAATATTTATACAAGCCAAAAACCAAAAAAATCCCAAATACTCCATTAAAATTTCACCAAAATTTTAATTTTCAACATTCAAAAATCTAAATATACCCTTTGATAAAAATTAAAAAACCTAACACCTTTTTAAACTATAAAACATTCATTTTGCACAATTCTTGAAAAAATGGGTATTATAACCTTGTATTTTGAAAAAATCTCAAAAATAATTGAAACCAAATAATTAAGCATGCTAAATTATGAATTGACATATATGTTGGGAGGATTCTACACTCCCATAAACCTATTCCTATATACAAACTTGAAAGATCATTAAATTAATAGAAACACGCAAAATACCTCAATCCTTTTCAAAATTTGAAATGAAGATAATGTCATCTGTGCACCAAATGAGAGACCACAAGAACTAGCAAAAACACTCCCCTATTGATTCCTAACCCAACGAATCCCAACTCATCGAATTCCTCCTCCAATTACACTCCCAATCAACAAAATACAAATTTGTCCAAAAGAGGGTTTTTTTCACACAAATAAAACATAACATAAAAATGAAATGCTTTTCCCCATTTACCCTTTTTCAAAACCCAACTAAAACTAATATAATTTTTCATTTTTCATTTCTTAATTTGAAACTCCCTCAAATTCCCCCAAATCCAAATAATTAAACAAATCCATTTACAAATATCATTTAGCATGTAAATTCACCATTAAATTCATATAAGCATAAAATTTGAACTAAATTTATAGAAATCAGAAATTAAATAAAACAACACACACACTTTCATTGGACCTCCACAAGAAGGGTACAATATCCAAAATCATACCAAAGACAATATTCGGTCAAAATGGATAGGATAATGGGAAGACACACTCGAATCAAGTACAATGGGTAAGGTTAACATTTATGACCAATGTGACGTCTCTCATATAACCACCATTAGCCCGAATAACTCGAACTTATGAAGCCAGGTGGAAAAATTCCCTATACCTATATTCACTCAATGCACGTCAAATGTACCTATGCTTATACATAATAGCCGAAGCACATATAGTTCCCAAATGGGGAATACATTGCAAGGTAGTTTAGAATATCATTCTAAAGGAGGCTTGCTCCAATATCAAGCCTAATGTTTCCTTCTTCAAGGTATTTGGTAGTGATAATTTAGCATTTGTATCAAATAATTAGCAAAAGGTAATGGAGAAAAAGATTTACCTATACATCTTTATTGATCGAATTGTGCGGATGTGAAGGCTTATTGGTTATTTGATCTAGCCACTAGAGATGTCTACTTTTTCATAGGTGCCTATTTTGATGAGTCTTTCACATAGATGGGTCCTACATCTACTTCTTCTTTCTCACTACCTACTCCACCTTCTTCATCTCATGAGAATACATATGCACTTGAGGATACTTCAGATGATGGTTATGTTCCACCACCTTTGCCACCTATACTACCACCTCCACCTCTCACCACTCATTTTTTACCTAGATGGGACCACAATACTATTGAGAAGGTTGGATCCTTGGTGATCTTGTGTGTTCTTTCCACACTCACTCGTAAACTTTTTCCACTAATATATTAAGTCACATTATATCTATTGATCTAGGTCAAGTTTTTTAGAGGATTTTGATATTCTAGAGCAATATTGTACTATGGAAAAGGATTATTCTTCTTTGAAGAAGAATTACAAATGGTATTTGGTTTCTCTTCCTAAGGGAAGAAGGATGGTTCAATGCAAGTGGGTGTATCTCACCAAGTATGCAATTGATGGTTATATTGAAAGGTATAATTCACATCATGTAGCTAAGGGTTTTTCATAGGTTCAAGGTATTGAGTACTCTAAAAAAAAATCTATAGCCACGATGGATTTTGTATGCCTTGTACTTTCTATTGCATCTCATAGAAGACCAATTTTTTAGATGGATGTGAAAAGTGCTTTCTTACATGGTGATATTCATGAGATGTACATGGAGTAGCCTCCAATATTTGTGCAAGACTCTTCACTTGTTTATAGACTTGGATGCTCATTATATGGTATCAAATAAGCCCCTCAAACTTGGTATGAGAAGATTGATGGTTTCTTACATTTAATTTAAACTTTTCCACTTAGATCACATAGTGTATATTCAAAGACATAGAGACAAGATTTTGATACTAGTCATGTATGTCGAGTATTTGATTCTTGCTAGTAGCTTCCCATTCATGCTTTGGGATATTCATCACACTTGGATGGAGCACTATGAGATGACCAATTTTAGTCTTTTGCATTATCTTATTGTTCTTTAGGGTTCTAGAATCTACTAAGGGGATCTCCATACATCAACAAAAGTATGCCATTGAATTGCTTCATTAGTTTAGCATGGATAATTGTAATCTTACTCCTACACCATTTCAATTTGGTCACTTTGACTACCACTTGCATTGCACCTAGCATTGGTGTTACTTTGTATAAATAGTTAGCAATATTTTTGTATTTGACACACAATTGTCCTAATATCACCTTCATTGTTGGGCTTATCTCTTGCTTTTTTTATTATCCTTGTGAGAGTCATTAGAAAGCATTCAAGTGTATTTTGAGGTATATTTGGGCCACCAGACATTTCAACATTTAGGACACACTAGGAGCTTCACAAATAGTAGGCTTCACTAATTTAGATTGGATAGGTGATGTTGACTCTCAAAAGTTCACTTTTGGGTTTATTTTTTGCCTTAGTTATGGTCCAGTCATATGGTCTTGCAAGAAGAAAATTGCTAGTACAGTATTCTAGTGAGGATGATATCAAGGTGCGGTACTTGCTAGCCATGAGGTTCTATGGCTTTGACTACTTATGATAAATTTTGGTCTACCACTTGATCATCTTACTATTTTGGTGTGATAACCAAAGCGTTATACACATTCCACTCAACCTAGTGGAGCATCAAAGGGTGAAGCACATCAAGATCCGCATGTATTTCATTCAATAACTTATCCATGATGGTGTTATCTCCTTAGAGTATTTGTCTACTTAGGAACAAGTCATTGTCATCTATAGTAAACCTTTAGCATCACCTCACTATCTTGAGTGGTGGTGTTTTCTTGAGGTGGAATAAGTTATCCTTAGGGGTCCTTGAGTCCTCCTTCCTTTGTATTTAGTTCTATTTTTTGGAGGGGAGATTTTTCCCACAAATTTTTCTCCTTTACTTCATTTGTGAGAGAATTTTATTTGTACATTAGTACCTCATCGAGACTTGTTAGGACTCATTTTTTATTGATTATCTTTCTCCCTAACTATAACTTAAGGGGGTGTCAATGTGAAAACAAATATTACCTAACTATTTTACATTTGCCTAGTTCTTAGTAGACCTATTCACATTGGCTTAAGATCACTTAGAGGTTTTGTTATCTCACCTCATAGGCACATGTCACATGTCTCCACACTTGTTCCAAGTGTTCTACACATGTCACACTTTTTGAATGGTTACCCAATTTTTCACTTTCACCTTCCTTCTTCCTTCTTGTCCTATATATACAAGGAGTTCAGTTGTATACTCTTGATTTGCTTTGTGATTGATTTTGGTTTTTTATGTTTATTCATTTGTGAAATTATTTTGGATTTTATATTCATTTTATTATTGCTTCAACATGGTCCTCAATGTCCACTATATGTATCATCAATCTTTGTTAATCCAACTAGTTACCTTATTACTCCAAACACCTTTATTCTATGCCTATGTGGTCTTAACTCCTTGTGGAGTCCTCTTCACAATAGCCTTGTGTGGTCTTTGGACCTTATTATGTCTTTTATTTTATCCAGTGGTAAAATAGTGTAACCACCCACCAAAATTTTTAGGTTCCTTCTATATTTGGTGTCTCCACTATAGCTAACAACCTCAATTTTAGCATATTGTTCAAAATTTAGCATTATTACCAAATTTGGTATTTTTTTCCTAAATATAAATGTACTACTAAAACATACTTATTTGGCTTTTGGGAGTGCCTTCACAATTGGAGTTTTGTCTTTTGCACTTGATCTTCAAGTGAGCTTTGTTCTTAACCATCCAAGCTCCTTTTTCAATCTAGTTTTATTTTGGCTACTTTTCCACATACTTCATAGTGATCTAGGTAATTTTAATTTGAATGCATGACTTTCTAGAATTTATTGACTATCATAAGTGTCACATCACATTTTTCATTTTAGAAAATTTAGAAGCTCATTAGAGCTTCTTTTTAAATTTCATTTTATTTGAAAGTGCATGAATATTAGAGTTCTTTGTACTGATACTATTTATTAATTCTTATTCTAATTTAAATGTATATAGTTTCAGCATTGTCTACGAAAGTGTAATAATTTTTTTTTTAAAGTATTAATATTAACCTTATTAGTTGCATACATTCTCTAAGTTACGTGACGACACAATACTTGAGAATCCCATAGACGACTATAGTATTTAACATTGCATATATTTATCTCACATTAACTTAGAAACATACATTGAATAACATTTAAATTACATCATTAAAGCTATAAAGTACAAATAAGAAACTTTCATTACATTTGAAATAACATTACAATACTCATTCTCCAAATGAGGTAGATCAAATAATAGTTTACAATTACATATTACAAATGTTCACCTCATTGACAATTGAGGAATGTTACAAATATAAGATTTCTAATGATACAAATAAGGAAGTACACATATATCCAAATACGAGCTCACCATCCATGAAGCACTCGTTGCCATGATTAAGAATTGGGGACCCAACGGAGTAAGGTGCATGTTTCACCCAACCATGTGGTACCCATAGGTCCACCCCCCAAGCTAGGAGATAGTAATAAGGTTCCCTAGACATAACCTACAAACCCTAGACACAAATAAAACCATAGAAAATATATACAAGTACACACTTAACTTATTGGTTACATTGCTTCCAGATTTAGAGTAATCAAACATGCTAAGTTCACAAGGTTATTGTTATTTTAGGTGGAGTGTCATCACAATGTTGCATAGGTTACCCTAGTGTTTCTTCCTAGGTTCCAGCCCCCATCTTGGGTTAGCCTGGCAACCTCTTATGAAACCCGGCCCCATATGCAAACTGTTGCGGAATCGAATATCTTTTAAAATAACAAGAGATCGACTTTGCCATTCCAGGCCTTCTCGACTCATTCTCAAGACTGAACTAGCTCTCGAGTTTATAAGTGAGGCTTATTAATCCAGTTAAATATTTTAGAATACCCAATGTGTTGATATAGTTTTCACTGACTTACTAACTCTACATGAGTTACCCAGACACCACTTTGTGTGTCGGCCCTCACACAGAGCCACTCCCCTAAAAATAACTCCACTAACTAAGGTCGGCAAAGTGCACATAAAATAGTTTCAAACTCCAATCATACAACAATGGACATCACAACTTGTTCCTAGAACCAGGTGTCACTAAACCAAACAAAATCATATAGAACCATGTGCACAACCCTAGTTTGTTCAAATATATGAAGCCATTGTAAAATTTAACTCCCTTAAAGAGACTACAACTGGAAGACTTGAAATCACATAAAAATCCCCATTTGCCCAATAAGAATTTAAAGCAACTTAAAGCAAATACACATCTATCATTAGGATTTACTAAATCCAGTCAATCAAGAACTTGAAGTATAAAATTAATCATCTGGGATTTAATTCATCTTCCATTCAATATAAAAATCAAATCTATAATTTACCCAACTACATAACCATATATTATAATGAAATCAGTATAAGCTCATGAAATCAATTTAATTCCAGCATGTATTTTACCCTTATCATAGAAAAATGATTATTTAAATATTTATATCTAAATATTTAATAAACTCTTTTTTTTAAAAAAAACCCCATTAATAACATAAATACACTTACAAATTTCTTTAAATTTAATAAATATATAAATAAAAAATATAATATATATATTTTATATATGCTATATATTATATTAATAATATATAGCATATATAGCATATATATATTATAATTACAAATTATATAAATATTAACTATTAACAAATTAAGATTAAATACAAAAAAAATTAAGACTTTTAAACCCTAACTGTACGCAGCCACGGTTGTGGGTAGCGCTACCTTCACAACCCTCCCCACAGGGCTCGGCCGTGGGTGGGGCTGCCTTCGCAGCCCTCCCCACAAGGCTCGGCTGTGGATGGTAGAGCCGAGCACTGCCTGTGAAGGCAGCGCTGGGCTTTGCCCTCACTGTCGGCTCCCTTGCGGGGTCGGTTGTGGGGTAGCCCCCCTCCCAGCACTGTGGATTTTTTTTAATATATATCTAAAACAAAATTAAAATAAATAATTAAAAAAAGGCGAATTTCATTCCGTTTTTGTTTTAAAATAAAAACCCCAAATTCGCCTGTACGGCGATAACCAGAAATCTTGTATTTTAAAATAAAATTCTCATAGTTTTAATATATACACATAATTTAATCAATAGATAAAATATTGTAATCAAGTATTCATTTTCAACAGAGTTTTCTACAAGAAATTGTGAAACTTATCATTTTACACAAATTTAACAGAGAACATTTTCAACCCAGATGCTCAAAATCTTTTCTAACAGAAGTTTCCATTTCCTCAAATATCACAGAGAATTTATTTTGTAAATCTACAGAAAATACTTTTGTTTTCTTTTGATTCTTTTCTATTGTTTTCTTGAAATTCTCTCAGTAATCAACAAATTTCTACAGAAAGATTTTCAACAAACAATTTATCAAGAAGAACAAGGGTTTTAACAAAAATTACTTCTACAGGCAATTTAAAATTTAAATACACAGGAAAATACATGTATTCCTGTAGCTTCAAAAACTTGTCTATAGAAGAAAAGTTTTGTTTGCTTGATGCGTGCAATCTTCAAAGTCCCTCCAGAACACCAATATCCAGGAGAAAACAAATACAAAACTAGAAGCAATCTCAATATTTCTTCCAAGAATTTTTAAAGTAAAAACCCAAAATTGTTTGTCTGATGCGTGCAATCTTCAAAACCCCTCCAGAACACCAATATCCAGGAGAAAACAAATACAAAACTAGAAATAATCTCAATATTTCTTCCAAGAATTTTTAAAGTAAAAACCCAAAAGAATTCAGCCAGAAATCCTTTCAACAATTTTCTATACTTTTCATTTTCCCGTGAAGTAATTTTGTTTTCCCCAAATCCCATAAAAATCTTCCCCTCAACAAGAAGCAATTAATTTAACTACCACACATGTCAAGAAGAAAATATCTTCTAACCACCTCTCGGATGATTCTTTCTTTCTTCCTTATCAAGAATTCATGCATTTAAAGAATTAAAGAATTCAAATTTTAAAATACAATTTCCCTTTTTCCCTTATTTAATTTATTTATTTAACAATTAAAATTTCATTTCCAACAAAGCAATTTAATTTAAATTTAATCTAATCTTACAAATAAAACAACTTTCATTTAATTAATTAATTTATTTAATTAAATAAATTTAATCTCAACGATTAAATTACTTAACCAAATAAAATAATTAATTAATTAAATAAAATGTAAAGCTTTATTCTCAACATTTAAAATTAATTTAAAATAAACATTAAATTAAAAGAACATTGATCTTATCATTAAATTAACAAAATTTTCCTTTCAAAACAATTAATCCAATCAAACACAAACGAGACCACCAAAGACACCAGACTTAAACTGACGACATATTATGACTGGGTTTAAGACTAGACTAGGAAAAACCTTATTACTACCTCCCAATCAACATTTTCGTTGAATCTTGACATACTCAAACCCGAGAAACCAGTGGAGTGTCATGTACCTACAATCCTGCAATCAACAAATAACATGCATACATATATATATATATATATATATATATATATATATATATATATATATATATATATATATATATATATATATGTATATATATATATATGTATATATATATATATATATATATATATATATATATATTGTATGCACGTAAAAATGGTCAACATTATAATAAGTCTGGTAATTAAATATAAATTATTTAATTAATCTCCTAAAGTCATCTACATATAAATAAATTTAATTATTTATTTATATTGTTCATTCTTATGATTCTTTTACATTAATTAAATAAAGAACTTTATTTAATTAATTACCATCTCCCATATTCCTCTTAATTAAATTAAATAAATTTTCATAATTTATTTATATTTGATTATCATGTTATTCCAAATTTAAAAATTTGAATTCAAAAATGGAATATTCCTCCTCTTCATCTCATAGTTAAATTAAATATTTTAAATATTTAATTTAATGCCTTCTAAATCCATTTCTCTCATATAATTAAATATTACTTATTTAATTATGTGGCCTTCTAATCTCATCTTCACACATAATTAAATATTGCTTATTTAATTATGCAAATTTCTAATCTTATCTTCACATATAATTAAGTAAGTTTATTTATTTAATTATGAAATTCATTTCAACTCATTCTTCAAAACGGCAACCTTCCTTTGGATCTGAATGACAAAAATTGAAGAAAAGGGAAACCTTCCATTCTCTTCTCCACTTTCGAAAATCCTATACCGTTTATCTTACCAGACTGAATCTCAACCGTTGATCATTGCCAACTAAGCTTTTGCCTTTGAAAATCTATAAATTAAACCTTTCACAAGCCATTTGGATCGAATCTTCAGACATCCTTATGCTGTCAAAATATTCTATTTTTCATCCATCATTCTCCTTTAAATCTTTACCATATCGTTATGCTGCTGAAGTGAACAACCAACATTCCTCCATTATCAACCTTCAAAAATCTTGCATTCTTAGTATAGTATGCATTTATTTTTAAATCTCGTTCTTTAGTAGTCATTTTGTGGAGCTTAGCATACAGATCAGAGAGCTTTAGCAAAAATACTGGAGATAGAGGACAATGGGACGTCTTCAGAGGAGCTGTTGCATTAAGAGTTTGCTTTACTTTGTTTAATCAGTTTTCCTTTGATTTAAAGTTTCATTGGTGTGCTTGAATAGTATTTATGTTATTTTAATACGCACATATTTTCAATCACACATTTTTGGCACCCACCGTGGGGCTTTGCCCCATTTTTAATATCTACTTGCAGGTTTCATTGATTTTTTGATGCAGATCTGACAATTTTTGAAAAAAACTGCAAGTTTTACCAATTTCTTCATATCTTCTACACAGCTGCGAATTTTTCTACAATATTTTTACAGAGTCTTTTGCATCATCTCAAAAGGCTACAGTAAAAAAATAAATGGTTTATCATCATTTTTGTAGAAGTTATCATAATTTTATGTTTTTTCATAAAATTTATTTTCTAGACGCAAATCAATTAATTTTTCAGAAATTTTTATATTTTTGGAAATCTATTTAAATTATAATAGGGGTCTATGTTTTATATATTTAATTTAGAGGTCAACTACAATGCAAAAAAATCTGATCTTCATTTTCTGTATGGTTTCCATAAATCTGCGTTTCTAAGAACAAAACAAGGAATTTTTTTGACTTCTTTACATTTCTGGAAAGCTCTCAGAAAATTAATAGGGATATCTTCTTTGAGTTTTTATTTTTCAGATCAATAAAATCATCAAATAATAAAATCTAATTCGGCTATGTTAAAAACATGTATCTAAAATCGCAATTTTCTGATGAGTTTGTTTTTTTTTCCTTTTGCTGCATTATAATATTATTATTTTTGATCTTGTAGGTGATCATAAGGAGCTCTAGTAGTAGCAATATCACTCACAACAACAATTGGAAAGCAAAAATAACCAGGTGCACTTGTTTCATCATTCATCTTTTAATCATTGTTTGTCACACATTTGGATTTGGGCTATTAAAACGAATCTTGTTTTCAATCACATATCAAAAATCGAGGCTAAAATTAACCATTGTCTTCCATCACATCTTGATTTGGGATCTAAAAAGAACAAGTGTTTGAACCTTTTTGCACACATTTCAATTCTAATCTAAGGGAAATTAATCATTGTGAGTGTGAATCAAGTGTGTGTGTGATCACAAACACCTCACTTGATTTGCTTTTGTCAAACCCTTCATAGGAGGCTTGCTAGGGGATTTCATCACCCCTAGGGACGACCTCAATCAAAGTGTGAATCGAAAGACACGCTTGTTTGGAAGTTAAAAATTTTGTCACTCTTGGCTAAGCCCCAAAGAACTTTATACCTTTGGGAAGTGAAGGTGAAGGGTGGGTTACCCCTTTCTCCCGATTGTGTGATAGGATTTTGCTTTCAAATCATCCTTAGTCAACCTTGTTCAAACTAGTTTGAAACCTAATTGGCCATACCCACTTGACTAGTTCTAGGACTTGTTGATGTGTCTTCTTCAAGTGTGTGCTTAATAAACACATTCATAAATTCAAAAATTCAAACTTGCTTATGTGTCTTGTGTGTGTGATTCATGTGTGTACATGTTTGATCATTCATTTAAATATTGCCAAATCAAGCTAAACACCAAACACATAAAGATAAGTCATTTTACATGTTCTTCCAACACATTCACATCCTATCCATTTCATCCTAATCAATCCAAGTCATCCAATCTAATCATTCCACATCATCACCATCACCACTTGTCAAAATGGTCATAATCATAAACAAGCCCAATCCTAATCATAAGCCCAAAATCATAACCCAAGGGGGCTATCCCTCTGGGCCAAATCATGAGACAAAACCTAAGCCTGAGATCATCATTCAAGGAGTCCCTTTCTCTAGATCAAATCATGAAACAAAACCAAAACATAAAATCAAACTTCGAGGGGCTTCTCCTACCACCTCTAATGATGACATGAACTATGTTGCATACTTTGAGGAACAAATCAATGTACAAGAGCTTACCCACATGTGTGACACCATGCCCACATTAAAACAGAAATCCCTAGCATCCCAACTTCGAAACCTCCTTCAAACACTTCACCAAATACCCAAACCCCTAGACCACCAAACCATACAAAGCCTTCAAACCCTCTTCCAAAATTTTCAAAAAATTAAATCACCTCAAATCCAACACCTCCTAGCTCAAGCCAATCATTTCATTGCCACTTTTCAAATTCACCAACCACAACATCATCCCCTATCCATTCATTATCACCCTTCCACCTCATACCAATCTAATCCATCCACTTCTTTGCATGTCAATGCCACATCAACCTATCAAGCCGCATCACAATAAACACATGTGACTTTAAGTTCTACCTTGGGACATGGTCAAAATTCTTCATGTTCTAATGCAACCATTGACAAGGGGAACACCAATCTAGTCCATGCACCCTTACCATCATCCAATCAAAACCAAAACCCTAAGCCAACATCTTCCACCCCTACACCTCCAAAGGATGTGACCCAAGGGCTACTAACAAGGAATCAAACATCACCGTGTCATCCAACTCATATTCTTGAACATACAAAAGAGTCATCAAACATCATGCCAAGTCCTTCAAGCCAACCATGTCATTCACAACCACTTGATCCAATTCAAGAGTCATCCCCTTCCACTTCCATTCAAATAATTCATGAGGTGTTTCAAGAGAACAACCCTAAACATGCGGAAACATTACCCCCTCATCCACATAAAGATCAACACCCTCCTAATGATTCCATTCATAACATACCTAATACTATTCATGATCAATCTTCCATCTTTGATCAAGACCCCTTTTATGATCAAGAAGACCATGATGATCCTCTTAGCCAGCTTTATGCATTCCATGGTCAAGAGCTTTCCACCTCACCCATCCATGATGCACAAACATCCACTTCCCTTGACGAGACATATGCCTCCCAAGCCAGCATAGAAGATCAAACAATATCTTGGATCTAAGTGAACACAATGCTAATCAAGATCCTAGTGATCCTCCATCACCCACTATCGACCCCAATGCAAGTCCTCCATCATATCCTATTGGTTTTTCTACCCTCATTCATGAATGTTCCTCCTTCGAACAACAACCATTATCTTCTCCATCCAATAAAGAACTCATGTCTAGTGTTTCACCTACACCTGGTTCCATTGTCCATTGCACACTCCAAAACATGAACCACCAAGGTAAAGGTCTAGACCTTCATGAACAAGATATTTTGGAGCCTATACATGTCAAAGTTCCTCCACGCTCTTATGACCTTGGACCTACACCCCAAGGACAACAACCTAAAGATGTTGGTATTTCCTCCATGCCTCCTAAGTCCACTTTCCATCATAAAGCCTATCGTATCCCTAAAACATATGTTGCCATTCCACCTCCATCATCCTACAAATGTCAAAAGCATGTGACCATACACCTTCCACCATCCACTTTGCCACCATTGCTTCCAACTCCTAATATCCCTCCATCTAATCTACCCCCACTTCTCCCAACACCTAATATCCCCACCATCCAATCCTCTTATCCCTCCATCCATAAATACCCTAACATTCCTAATCATGACCAATCAATGCACACATTGTATAAACATGAAGCTTCCACCAATTCCACCATACCCATGGGATTCAAAAGCAAGAATTTCAATGCCTCTACCTATAAAGTCAAAAATTCTAAGGGTTCTCATGCCTTAGGACATCAATACAAAAATTCAAAGCAAATTACATCTAAAAATCTATATAAGCCCATACCTTCAAAAGAAAATTCTAAAAACAAAATGGTTTGGGTACCTAAGAAAAAAGAAAGCAAGTCAAATGAGGCATTCACATCACAAAAATCCCAACCATTCACCTCCATCCCACATTCTCATTCCATTCAAAAGTCTCAAATTCCTAAAACCCACAAGCAAAATAAAAATCATAGAAATACTAAGTCTATGTGGGTACCTAAAACACTTCATCCACCACCTCCTAAGCAAACATCTCCATTGCTTCCTACACCCCATCCACATCAAAAGCTTCAACGTTTATCATAGTGTGTGCAACCATTGGTCATGGTTCCCTTCCATTTCACAATAATTCCATATACCTCCATCTCCCCATCCTTCACGCATTATCCTACATATCTCCCCCACCATCTTCCTATGGTCCATGCTTTTGCATAAACCTCTCATCCATCCTTTTGCATAAGTCCTATTCAATCTGCATCATCATCCACCATTCCCCATCCATTCTTGCATAAGCCTTTCATAATCCGCCATCTACTTAATCCATCCCTTTCATGTCATATCTTACCAACATCTATGAGCATAATGACACTTGACATGGTCCATGCAATGACATCTATCTAGTGGGACTACCAACTTTCATACAACTAGACACTTGAGTCCCTCCTACCCAAAAGTCAAAAAGTCAAAAAGTCAAAAAAAAATAAAAATAAAGAGAAATCCCTTCGTCCAATGGTGAAAACCTGACAAACAGGCGCCCTGGATAAGTACCATGATGAAAACCTAGAAAATAGGCATCATGTGTAGGTTGATCTTCTATGTCACTTACACTTGGGGGCACAATGTCTTATCTATTCAACCTATCATTTCCATCCTACCTACCATCTTTAGCCATCATACATACCTATCATATTGAGTCCATTCATCCACCCTTATCCTTTTGATCTTGATGAAGATATAGGAGCAAAATGTTGAAACATGTCTTGGGTATCTCTTGACATACCTCATCCAATCTAAACCAATCATATCATTATCCTATTGTCATAAGCTTTGTCATGAAAAATCCTAAGTATTGTACCTAGAATGGGGCATGTTATTCCTATGTGACAGAGTCTTTGGAAATCACATTCTTGCTCTCTTATGATGCATACATCCATTTCATTCACTATGACCTATCCTTTCCATCCATCTATCTATCATGAGCCTTTTTCCCATCACCCACCCTTGCACCTAGACTTGGTTTTCCCCTTGTCATTGGTATCTAGCACAAAGGCTACTCAAATTTTCATCATTTGACACATCAAAACATTTCAAAGAAAATCCAAAAAAAAAATTAAAAAAATCAAAACATTTCAAAAATCCAAAAACATCAAAACATTTCAAAAATCCAAAAAAAATCATAAAATGTCAAAAATCCAAAAAAATCAAATATCCAACAAAAAATTCAAGCAATAAAATCAATCCATCTAATTAATTCTTCCAATGTCATCTAATCAATCCATCATCTCAATTCAAATCAATCCAATCATTCAACCATTCATCCATACATCAAATCATCTTCAACCATTCGAAGCAAATAATCCAAATGCAAGTCAATCCTTAATCCATACCAATCAAGTTGATCAATCTTGTCAAATTATCCAATCACATCCTTTGGTCTTGATTCTAATCTTGTCGTAAACCAAATCAAATTCAATCAATCAATTATCATCATCCTTGTGTTGATCTAGGGACATGCCGCTCCCCACAATGACAACACTATCATCATCATCAATCAATCAATCAATCAACGGTTTACAACTTGACAAGGGCAATTCCTTGTTTGTTTTTGTATCATTTGTGCATGCTTGCTTGCTTGCTTGTGTGTGTTATCATTTTATCTTGCATTTGTATCAAATTTGTATCATTCCAGCTAATATTCATATCTTGTGTATGTTGGAGTAGCTTTTTGCACTATCCTTTGCATCTAAGGTCATATCATACCTTTTGTGCATTAGGACTTTAATGCTCTAAGTCTATTTCCTCATACGTCTAGACAAGGTTGTATTAGGCTGGGGCACGAGACACATCGTCACCTTGGTCCTTATATCTTGGTGCATAATGTCTAGTGCTATATCAAACATCATGGTTGCTCACCTTCATTGCAGCATAACGTATCATTCATCTCCTTCATCCACTTTCTATCTTGCATCATTCATCCTTTCTATCCTTATCATTTCATTTCAAGAGCCTACCCGTGTTTGTCCAACCCGCCTATCCTTTCAAGGGGGCATCATCATTCCATCATCCTATCTTTATATCATTATCCATTCTCCTCTATCCATACCTTAACTTCTTTGAAATGATGTTACTCGACAAAAAATATCATCATCTCGAGCATCATCTCAAAGAGGGGCAAAATGTATGCACGTAAAAATGGTCAACATTATAATAAGTCTGGTAATTAATTAAATATAAATTATTTAATTAATCTCCTAAAGTCATCTACATATAAATAAATTTAATTATTTATTTATATTGTTCATTCTTATGATTCTTCTACATTAATTAAATAAAGAACTTTATTTAATTAATTACCATCTACCATATTCCTCTTAATTAAATTAAATAAATTTTCATAATTTATTTATATTTGATTATCATGTTATTCCAAATTCGAAAATTTGAATGCAAAAATGGAATATTCCTCCTCTTCATCTCATAGTTAAATTAAATATTTTAAATATTTAATTTAATGCCTTCTAAATCCATTTCTCTCATATAATTAAATATTACTTATTTAATTATGTGGCCTTCTAATCTCATCTTCACACATAATTAAATATTGCTCATTTAATTATGCAAATTTCTAATCTTATCTTCACATATAATTAAGTAAGTTTATTTATTTAATTATGAAATTCATTTCAACTCATTCTTCAAAACGGCAACCTTCTTTTGGATCTGAATGACAAAAATTGAAGAAAAGGGAAACCTTCCATTCTCTTCTCCACTTTTGAAAATCCTATACCGTTCATCTTACCAGACTGAATCTCAACAGAAAAATCCTAAAAACACCTTTAAACCTCACAAATAATTACCATCACAATTTATTCACTTCAAACCTTATAAATTTTATGCAATTCTTTCCAACCCCCTCTACTTTAATAATAAATCAAACTCTTCAAATTAATGTATTCTTTTAAATCCAACAAAATGTGAACTTCTATCGCAATTCAACATCTTTCTAACAATCTCCCGCGTGAATGCTTTTCCTAGTCCAATAAAACAGTTTCGGTCATGTAACTGTTTCAACATTGTTTTGGTTTCGTGCATTTCCCCTGCAGATTATAAAATCAACTCTCTCAAAGAAAACATGATATTAATATTTCACATAAACAAAAATGGCAGCAACCAATCGAGACGAGCAAGCAAATCGTTTCTCAAACTTTTGTGTTTTTATTTGAATTCAACATGATAAACTTTAAGCCCGCAAGTTTAAATTTTCCATATGGCCTTCGCCAATTTTCAGAGGACTTCTGATCAATTAACAATTTCCCTTTCAATGACTGAACTCCAAGCAAATCAGAATTATTGGCGTTGACACAGTGCAATAAAACAGAAACACATAGCACTGCCCCAATTTTTCACAGGACAAAGAAAAAGCAGATATAGTTTAACCATTTTGACAGCTCTGAAGACATCACAAGCAACTCCTTTGTTGAGGTGGTGTTTCAAAAACACCGTTGAAATTTAGATCTCAGCGCCATTTAACCGCCGAAGCCGTAAAGAGTCCTGCCCTGCCTCTTGAGAGCATAGACCACATCCATGGCCGTCACCGTCTTGCGGCGTGCGTGTTCAGTGTAAGTGACAGCGTCTCTGATGACATTCTCCAAGAAGATCTTCAAGACGCCTCTGGTTTCTTCATAGATCAAGCCGCTGATGCGCTTAACACCTCCCCTCCTGGCCAGACGCCTAATGGCAGGCTTGGTGATACCCTGGATGTTATCGCGGAGAACTTTCCTGTGCCTCTTGGCGCCTCCCTTGCCCAAACCCTTGCCGCCCTTTCCACGCCCAGACATTTTTCCTTTTCGTACAAAATGCGCTCCGAAGAAGAAATCGAAAAGATTGGCTCACCAATATGGTTTTTCACTGAAACGATCCCTTACTGTTTTATAGCAAGTTCGTCTGTAATTCGCGCCCATATTTTTGACCGTCGGATCCTTCCGTTACCCACGATCCGTGGCAAAAGTTACGATGGGTTTCCAGCCATTGGATTTTGAGATGTAAAAGCTGATTGGTTAAAGTAAGCGTTAAGGATCGAACGGGAACGGCAACTTGTTTCCCTATCTATTTTTCGTCATTGTCTGTTTGAAACCCCGGGAAAAGAAACGTTTTCGTGGGCTGGATGGACTTTCTACCAATAAAAAGATAATTCAATATCCAAAATTTTCAAAAATTAAAATTATTAATTTGTGAAATACATTTGACAATGCTTTTTGAAAATTTTGGATATTGAATTGTCAAATGAATTTAACAAATTAATAATTATTATTTTCGGAATTTTTAAATATTGAATAAATATTATTTTGCATAAATAGTTTAGGCTTTTAAAATAATAGTTGGAGTATTAAATGTAGGATTAGATTTATAGAAATTAAATAATTCAAATGTAATTTAATTTCAATTTCAAATGGTGGAATGTATTATTAGGTATTGATTTGTTATTGTGTTAAAATTTTAGGATTTGATTTACTGGATACTTTTAAAATTGATTGTGTGTTGTTCTAGTTTAGATTGGTAAACGCATAATCGATCTCTATGAGTGCATAAATGATTTGGTGTGCAAAATTCATCCTAGACTCATCGAAGTGAGTTACGATATAAGAGATGGCTATTGTAAATGTGTCTCAACTCATTATATTTGTGGCTAGAGTGGGATGATGTCTATGGACAGTATTTGGGAACTTAGTAAGTGATGGTCGTGTCCTCAATCAAACCAAGATTGAAGATAACAACCAAGCATGCAATATGTCTAGGATGATGTATGCTCATGTATGGTTCAATAATGTAATTGGGATCTTCAATTATGTTGTTATGATGATGTGCAATGTATTAGGGCATGTGGCGTGATATATAATCGCATAATAAATGCCTTTAAATACAACAACATGACATGGATCAACACAAGTATGTGTTATGTTGACTCACAACAACTAATAAAAAGGTTAACAAAAGTTTTAATTTAAAGATATTAATATGCTCAAAGCATATGGATATGAATGATGATTTTCGAAGTCTCCTTGTGATGGGTGCTCTATTGAAAACCTACAAAATAGAAAATGTATGCTATAAGTTCAACATTTATCACATGTTTAAAATAGGCACTAACTATAACTTGCTTCGAAAAACATCTTTGAAAAAAAAAAAAAAAGTAAAAAAGAGAAGGATACCTGATATTTTTTCTATGTGAAAAGTGGTAGGGATTCAATTAAGCAAAAAATCGTCAAGATGGGTGAATAAGCAAAACAATGCATAAAATTTGATAAATCTTCCTTCAACACAATAATTACTATGGGTTTTTCACTATAAAATATAACTCACAAAAGGAAAGTTAGTGACACATATGCCCTAGCCCCTTCGATCGGTTCTTGCAATGGATGTGAGGAGAAAATAGATGTGAAAAGCATGTAAACCTAGTAAAAGATAGTATCATGTGATAAGCATGTAAGATAATAGATAAGATGTATTCATGAAATAAACTATAATAAGGTTAAAAGTAAGATACCCTCAACGAGGCAAAGAACAGGATAATGATCTAACCATTAATGTTAGATAGAAAACATATAAGGTCCAAGCAATGGTACTTGATATAAGTGTGACAAGGATCATAAATATGGATTATAAGAGATAAGGGTGACAATGGTCATAAACATGTGGCCATGATAAATAAGAATGATAAGAATCCTAAACATGCAAACAAGTGAACATAAGATAAGCATGTAATCATGGGCATGGCATCATAACATACAATTGTGATAACCAATATAAAACATGTAAATCCCAAAAATATATAGCCTGTAAGTAGCAGTAGATGTAAACACGAGGATTGTATGATCATGTTAACATGATAAACATGTAAGAGTGATAAAATGTATGTAATTATACACATGATATGAAATAACATAAGAGGTAAACATTATTGAGTGTGTGAAGATTGTGTAACATAGAAACACGTGAGACAAACAAGTGTATGCAAAAACATGTTGATAATTATGGAGCATAGAAGGAAACAAGTTGTGTAGAAAAATGTAGGAGTTAGCAATAAACATGGGAAAGCGTAAGTTATAAGCATGGAACATGGGAGGAAATGAAGCAAATAGAAAAGTATAGTATAAGATATATAAAAATGGAAGAATCAAAAAAATAGATGCCCTTGAGTGGGGAAACAAACCATACAACATAATGTAGACACCTAAAATTATCCACATCCTAATCACATTAGATTTTATCTCTTTCCAACATTAATTAAATAAATTTACATCCATTTATTTAAGTTTTCCCTTCATATCCTTATCTTTCACAAATTAAATAAATATATTTATTTATTTAAATCTCTCAAAATCCTTGTCAAAGCCCCCTACATTTGAGCAGAACTCTGTTGCATCATCACCAACTCCTTTAGCAAACTCTATTGTGAAGAATGTCACGCCTCCACAAGAGCAGAAAGCAAACAAGTTTGGGGTTTCCTTCTCAAAGCCTCCTTCACTTGGGAAAAAAATTGCAGTGGTTCCAACAGCAAAATTTGATGAGAAGACTCAGAAATCAAACAAGATTGGGGTTCATGAGGAAGGCATGGAACAAAAAACTTCATTTTCTGAGAGGGATTTGGTGGATAACCATTGGACAGTTGTGCAGAAACGTAAGAAATCTTATTACAAATTATCTTTGGCGTCTGCATTTCCCTCCCCTGTTCACAATGAAGGGGACTAGCTTGTAGCCTTTATGGCATTCTGTTCATTTTTCCTACCAGGCATGGAACAAAAAACTTCATTTTCTGAGAGGGATTTGGTGGATAACCATTGGACAGTTGTGTAGAAACGTAAGAAATCTTATTACAAATTATCTCTAGTGTCTACATTTCCCTCTCCTGTTCACAGTGAAGGGGACTAGCTTGTAGCCTTTATGGCATTCTATTCATTTTCTTGCCAGTTGATGTTGCCTAGCTTTTTCTTTGTAATCTCCTTTTTATATATTAATATATTATATCTAGGCTTTATACCTTTTGCTTAAAAAAAAACTAATTAATCCACTTGCACATCCCAAAACATACTTAATCCATGGTAAATTTTGGTATGCACTTGTCCCAGTCATCCCTCTTCTCCAAAATCCTCTCATAAAATTGTCCATTCAATTCCTCAAGAAGATCTACACCCTCCATTTTGCGCATGTGACTCTAACACATGTGTGAAACCTCTTACCTATAAAATCACATATCCACGTGTGATTCTCCCGTGTGTGAGATCAATCATACATCCCCATGCTCCTCCTCACACATGTGTGAGAACTTTCAATCTCCACCCTTTGTTCAAAAAAAGTTAATATTGTTCATTCAAATCCCTTTAATCCTTCTCATTTTCAAGTGTACCAATTATAGGTGCCACTTGGAGGTACCTCCTCTCTCCGATCCTCTCAATCATCATCGACCATTGACCTCTTGGATCAATCACAACCCTTGATCAATCATCCCTCCAATCTATAATTTGATCCTCTCCCAAGCCATTTGGAAGGGGGTCTCTTGAAGTAAAGTCATGTTTTAGGTTTGAAGAGAAACCCACATATCATATCTCAATCAAATTTACATTAGAGCACAACCCCACATATTCTTGTATGTGTAACAAGGAGTTGAGGGTGAAAGAATACTTATTTAATTTCATCGTCTGTTTCATTTATTTTTCTTGATTGAAGGTATGATTAGGTGCGGAATAGGATTTGAAATACATGCTTAAATCCTTGTTTTATGTTACACAAATTTCTTGCTCACACACAACATAGAAGGTGAAGCGAGAAAAGGAAATGTGCCACAAACATGGCACAACCAAAAGGTCAAAGTGTAAAAATGTATAAGAAATAAAAAGTAGATAATAATATAAGTAAATGAATAAGTCATAAGAATGCCAAAGGTCTCAAGCAAGAACATTAGATAGATAATTTTTTAATGTGTTATTCCCATCCTCGCAAGTGACATCAAGCTCTTGATCATCAAGTACGTGGTTTTCATCCCAAGAATGTTAGAAATAGGTGTAATTGTTGATTTATGTTTCTCTATTGATTGTATATGCTTCTCTAGAGGTGACTCCACACACATTATTTGTTCTTGTTTAATATTTTATTCATTCTTTGGAACCCATGAAGAAGTGGTGTATCTAGAAAGAAATATGGGTTTATTATATATTTTTATTACTCCCTTGACACGTGAGCAATCCTTTCTTGACAAGGATCATTTAAAGGCTTGAATATATGAAGACCTTGATTCTTATACACTGTAGGGTATGCAATTAAGGTTCAATGGACCTCGTATCTTTGTGCAATGTTAAGATACCATAAATAAAAAACATTAAGAGACCACAAATATTATGGGCTTATAAAACAACCTATAAGAGGCTAAATGTATTTTTCCCATTTGAATTAATATATGAAACTATTGCAACTATACCCATTGTAACAAATTTAAGATTAGCGAGTAAATAAAGCCTAAACAAAAAAAATCTTTATAAGACAAACTAAGGGAATTCAAAAACTAGATGAAAATAGGTTACTATTAGCCTACTATTAGATTTTGGAGAAGCATAAGAAAGCATGACACTAAGAAAATATTTAGTTCTTATATATGATAGGAATTTCAAAAATAAGGGAAAATTAAAGATATGATGGTTAGAACCCAATAAAATTACATAAGCAACTAACTTTAGAGATGTTAAACTAGAAACACTTCATCACAAATCAATAAATAGATAAATAGACAAACACGATTAAAATGTTAACATGACAAGATCTAAGAAATAAAAAGGGAAGAAAGTATAATCTATTGTACCATAGTATAGTTTAGACATAAGAACACGTTACATATGGAACACTCCAATAAAAATACTTGCAGGAAGGACTGGGTAGGTAAGAAACAATAAATGTAGAGCATATATTTAACATCTATAAAGGTAGCATTTAATGAATAAGAAAGTCACTTTTAGATAGATTATTAAGTATGCATCAAAGAGGAAGAAGATAGAGAAGTATCGACAGATATTTGATAGAGAAAAGAAGGATGATAAAAGAGAATATTTGTAGCAATGGATACTCCAAACCTTGTTGATGCTACATGAAATTCATGCTCCAAGTATAAGAAGTACCCATTCAAATCTATGAAGGTAGGTTCAAATGGATTTTTTTTGTTTAATTCTAGTAGATGTTTTGAACATATAATACATGAGGAAGTATATCCATACTTAACTCATAGAGATAGATCATAAATCCTTTGAACTAATTCACAAGATATTACTAAAGCCAAACCAAGATAAGTACCTACCACAATACTAACAAATTTTGAACCTAAAGTTGGATGTGTGGAAGGATTTTTTATATTTCATGATAAAGCATGTATGGATCCACATAATAATTAGATAAATCCATGATGATTATATTGATCTTCACAACCCCATGGAATCATGAAGGATGCAATACATGCAATGATAGGATTATATGATAAGGGGGATTTATCTTCAAAGAAGAATATCAACAATGCGAACATTTCAAACCTTACTAATGCCATGATAGGTGAATGAAACCTAGCCATAAAAAAACATAAATCCTTTCACGTAATATGCAATGCAGGGATAACTTACAAAGTTTACTACACCAATAGGGAAGGTTATGCAACACACACCAACTTTTTCATCACATATCAAATAGTTATCTAAAGGAAGAAGATAAACCTATTTAAAGTGTTAAGGGACCTACTTGAAGTGTTAAGGGACCAATTTCTCAAAAAACATACAACACAAAAAGAACACAAATAATTGCCCATTTCAGTATGTATTCATGTTATTTTCCTTAAATTATATTTTAAGAATAGATTATCTAATTTTGATGGTGGGCTCTAGAGTCAAGATACCTCAAAAGTTGCATAAATCGATGAGTTGCCATTTATTTCAAAGACAAAACTATTTGCATGGAGTTATTTTGGGGATTTTTCAAAATCACTACAAGAAGAGATATAAGCAAGGGATACAATATCTTATATAGTAGTAAAAAATATGAAGGTCAAATAATTATTGTCATGGATAAAGATCAAGTGTTCAAAAAAGTAGTATAACTCAAAACTTCATAGCTACTTCCTTTCCCATATGAAGTAAATGATGTAGTTATAGGAACACAAATACAAGAACTTCTAGCCCACTCCAAATACATAAACATACAAAGGTTTGACACTTATAAGGATTTTATGGATAATATAAACAAGTAAAGAGTCAAAGAGAAATTCGAGAAGAAAAAGGGGTAAATTACATAAAGAGTTGGGTTTACATTAGGACCCTACAATGCCATAGCTCACTAGATTCCCCCACCACATAAGAAGAAATATCATCACATATACACCATATTGGCCAATTGAAAATAGAATCTCCAAGGTTTGAGATTAACGAATCATACACTCATGAGGGGCTAAAGAAAGAGTAGCTAGAGAAGAGATCACCATCTATCACAACAAGAAGGAAAATACCAGTATATCCATCACAAAATCAGATGCAAACACTTAAATCACCAACAAGTGAGGCCACATATGGCTTGCTCCAAATGACTAGCAAGAAAAGAAAAAGTGATACTTCTCACCCAGAGAAAAAAAAGGCCAAAATAAAATATATTGCTACACAACCTAAGTACATGGAAGAAAGTAAACAAGCAAAACCAACACTCTTAGAAGAAGACATGGGTACATAACCACCTCCTAATAAATCAAAAGAATCCCAAAGAGAACAAGTCATCACAATAACAAGGAAACACAAAAAATAAAGGAAATTTTCAAAAAAGAGAAGGAAAATATAATAGATCAAATGTAGTTATACAAAGGACTCGTTGGCAAGGGAATACCTCTCGTAACAATGTAGATGTGCCCAAAGGTTAATGCACAAAATAAAAGAGTTGTTGAGAATGTCATGATGAACTTCATTCCAACTACATTGCATACTCTCGTTAAAATAATAGAATGATTTATAAAAGACTATCAATATTGAAAAGAAAAAAGAGAGAAGTGGATATAAGACTATAAGAAGAGATCATTAAAGAGGCCTTATACAAAATTATGGCATAATTATCACAAGAGACACAACAAAGATTAACTTTGCTAAAATAATAATAAATCATATCAATTTATAGATTAGACACACTCTTGTATCAAGCAAATGAAGTTGTAGAAAGAGTTGGGCAAGAAAATAGAGAGGCTACTCATAAAGCCTATACCACACCATTAAAGGAACAAAAGGAAAATTTGATGTGAAAAGAAGAGATATCATTGAAGGATAAATAACAAGGAAAAGAAGAAGCACAAAGGGAGCAAATAATAAAACAAGGAGACAACAAGAAGAACATATAGAACAGGAGATATTATGATAAGAATCTCCCTCACCATTTATACCGACATCATCATCAAAAGAGATAATTAAATAAATAAAGTATTTTTGGAAAAATAAAAGCAAATCCAACCACTATCATTCCCTTTGCTTTTACAATTACTAGTTACAAAGTTAGCATAAATATCATCATTGTAAAAAATTAAACTAGGGGATATGCTACAATCATCGATAAGGGAAGAACTACTCAAACAAGTAGATGTAATGGATATAGTAGAGAATATACTAAACGCAGTACATGTGGAATTTGCAAAGATTATTAAGGATACCTCAACCACCTTGGGACAATAGTTAAAATAATTTATAAATGACATGTTACAACAAACGAAGAATCAAGAGGAGACAATTCAACAAATATATTGGAGGACATAAAAAAGAAACAAGGAAGAAATACGATAATGCACATGCTAAGCTAGAAAAATACAAAAAACTATAAACTTTGTATACCAATTTTATCTCAGATGTACTACAACAATAAAAGCATGAAGATACAACTTGAGAATATCGAGAATAGGATAATGAAAGAAGAATTTGCTTAAATGATGTCTACAATGATCGAGATGGAATACACCGATTATACATTGAATCATTTCATAACTAATATCAAAAAAATTATAATTAGATAAAAACATTGAGAGGACAAATAAAATAACTCAGAGAAGTAGTCAATCTTTGCCTTACTAGTATAACGACTCTACTCACATAAAAAAATAAATTCACAATACATATTTAGATACCAAATACCTTGGAGGAAGGAGAGAAAAATCTACTCAATGTCAATGGGAAAATACTATTACTATAACAAGGTATTACCCAATGAGAGAGCTAGTACATTCAACTAAAGGCCATCTCAAGTTTTATGGTACACGATTTTGTGAAATTCTCTAGCACTACGATAGTATATCTTGAGGATAATACATCATTTCAAAGTGGGTGATGTTGGTGGGACAGAGAAAATCCTACAACAATATTCATCCACTACAAAAGGAATGTGACACCAACACATCCAAGATCCATCATGTGTCCAAAAGACACACCCCTTGAAGACACTCGTAATGTTGTATAAAAGGGTTCAAATAGATATGATAGAAAGGGAGATGCAAAATAAAGAGACAAGATGTATACAAAATATTGATGAGACAAAATAATTTATAGATAAAGAAGAATTCAACAAATAAAGCAAGAAAATAGAGTGTTGAATTGAGTTGTAATAGATAATGTCATGTATATCAAAAAAAGGCAAATATATTGCAATAGTATGTAAATGGAAGGTGGACTAATGTTGTGTATGTTATACATGTATTTTACTAATTTTTTATGTTCTTTCACATTGAAATCTTATATAATCCACCACACACTCTGATCTTCTTCTTATCCTTAACACCGAGGTATAAATACAACATTTCAAATAGCTAAGGCCCATATCTTTGATATGTGCCCATTCTTTTTAATAAAGCACATTGATGTTCAATATCACTTTATTTGCAAGATTATGGAGAGTGGTAAGTTCATGATTCAAAATGCTGACACTCGAGATAATGTTGTAGTTATACTCATGAAAACAATGAGCCTAAATAAGTTATCTTGGTACAGGGAGGTCATGGGCCTTACATATTGTACTTAATTCATTTTTTATTTCTTGCTTGTGTCATTACAATGTACAATTTCAAGTGGGAAAATGCTAAGGATTTTTTGTAGGGGATGTATATAGAGCCACACAGAAGCAAAAAGTAGTCATGTTATGAAATCAATAAAATAAATAGAGACCTTACTCAACTCATAGAGATATTAGTGTAGAAAAGGGGGGAAAGGCCTATGAAAAAGTGTAGGTTTGAGACAAGAATAAAATGACATCAAAAGTTAGGTTTGTGGTAACATACGAGGTGAAATTCATAAGGAGTATGATAAGTATGTGATAGCAAAGAACAAATGGAAGGCTAAAGGGGTTTTAAAGCAACTATGAGTCATTATAGCTAGGGTAATCGAGTCATCAAGGGTTGCGGAGCAATTCTGACTCTTCGACAACTCTACTAGTTCATCATGAGAGGGTTTCAAGTATGTAAAGGCTCTTAGAAGGAGGAAATAGGTATTAATGGACTATCACGAGAAATATGAAATAGTTCCAAATGTTCTTGTGTTTACCAAAATTGTGGAAGAACTTAAAAATACGTTATAGCATTAGGGTTGAAGACACTTGTAAGTAGGCACATATTCACAGCAAGTGAAAACCACCTAAAGACTAAGGTGTTAAGGTTATCTTGGGTTCTTAAAGAAGGATTTAAGATACATTTACACTCCACGATGTAAGAAAAGACTCTTCCCACACCTATTCAAGATTGTTGCAAGAATAAAGGAGGTGTGTCGTATCCTCATGCAAGAACAATTGATGTGCTAGTGATAGCTTGGAGAATTTTAAGGGAATGGATAGTTGTGAGGAGCTTTTCATGTAACCACCTTGTAATCTACTGAATAGAAAAGGACAACTCATCATCAACTACACCTTGCTTGAGAGTTTGTAGAATGAAAGCTAGGAAACATGTCCTCCAACACCCAAAAGATAGTTACCATTTATTCCTCCAAAAAAGGTTGCCTCCTAATTCTACTCATGATGTCTTGTATTTTTCACATATATATGGTTTGACAAAAATTAAGATTGTTATATTTCAAAAAGATAACCTTTGTAACACATAGACTTGTAAGAGTTTTGGAACCTAAAATTCAATAAGAATAAGATTTACCTTTCTCTACCCTTTTATCAGATTATGTATAATTTTTTTGGGTTATTGATCCTTGTTTGTGGACAATATTTTTACCCCCCATATTGTTTTTCAAACCATATACCTTTTTTCACAAACAAATCACTTAATTTGCAATTTGTATGTTGTTCATGCATCATGTTTATCTATCAATAGTTGTGGTGTTACATGACTCTATTTGTCCTATGATAAAACCTTTTTGTCTTCATGCAAAATACTTATGTGAATTCTTGTGAAACTAGAGATTGTGTGTAATAAATTATTAGTTTTGTAATAATATTATGTTCTTTGGAGTAGGTTAAAGTTTTGTATACATTTAGTGTATCACAACTCATATTCTCATTTTCTGTTTAAAAACTATTAATCTCCTCTCATGTTGAAAAAAAATAGTTAAAATTAGTTCAGTCACTGGAAAGGTTAGTAGAAAGGAATCAACCCTTCTTCTCGAGGTTGATCTCAAGTTTTAAGTCTCACAACTTGAGAAATCATTCAATATATCACTAAATAGTTGAGTTGATTGCTCAACAAGGGTGCATGTTTAAATTGATAACAATAAAGCTAATTATCAAAACATTTTCCTACCTTGGTGTGGATAAAATCTTCCCAATTAAATAATAAGTAAAGCCATCCTCAAAATCGCCTTGGATCTATTCTATTTGTAATGGTTATTTTCATTAAAGCTTTGATGTATGAATTAAGTTTTAGTCTATTGTACTTTCAATCTTCAACATGATATCTATCTTGTGTTTAAGTATTTGTCAAGGCTCGATATTTCAGTCCATAATACAATATTCTATAAAGTCTATTCCATAAACAACAAGATCAACGTCTTCATTGATCTCCTTATAAACATTATTAACGGTATTTTCTAGAATACACAAAAGAGGACAAACATGTTGAAGGAAATTGTTAATTTTCCAATTTGGTAGTTTACTTTTCCTTACCGCATTGAAAATTACCATTGGATAAATTTTAATTTCAACTCTTTTGCAACTATAAAAATTACATACTTGTAGCCCAAGGACGAGGGTTTGGACTTTGTTCTTGTTGTTGGTTCCCTCTCTTAGCCTCTTTAATGCTACATCCATCACTTTTTTTCATCTTTTCTTATGATACATCATGCTCTAGATACTCCTAGATTCCCTTTTGATGGTCCATTATAATTTATCTTAAACCAACTCAAAAAGGGGTAGTTTCTAATATGCTTCTTTTATGAGTTTTGAAGAATCGTCTCTTCCTCCTGCATTAACAAGGGTTCCTTAGAGTGTTATTTACTAAAAACCTTTTTCTTTAATTTTATGAGTCTTCTTCGGGTATCAATGAACCAACAATCCAACAATGAATTGAATGTTGACAATGACTATGGATATGGACTTAAGATATAATTTTTTGTGCTGGAAAATTAACATTGGTGTGATATAACTAGAAGGAAGTAAAATAAATATGGTAGATTAATATATAAAGAAAATAAAATACTTATTCATTCACATATCATAGAATATAACAATTCATATCTTTATACATATCGTTAGCCTTACATATAATCTTTCTAGTATATATATATATACACACACACACACACACACATCACATAGACTAGGGTGCCGCAATTATATCTCCAATACATATTCCAACTATATTTTCTTATATCACATTCTCCCTTTTTATTTATTCCCATACTATTACAATTGTGGCACAATATGTTGCTAATATATCTTATTCATGTGTAAGGATGTGCCTTTTAACTCATCGTGGTACTCTTTCACATATAGAAGGTATCATAGGGTGTTTGGTATTGCCATCACCTACTTTTTTTGTTGTGTATTGACCCTTGGATTATATTTTTATGTGGAAGGGTATGTAAGTTTTCACCATCAACCTCCATTAGGCCACTCTATCAATTTTTCCACCTAATAAGGATAGATATAACTACCCTTCTAAATTTTTAATTGAACCTATCAAGTCATATGTCAGCTTTGTAACTTGAAAACAAAGACCTCTTGGTAGAGAGAGGTCAATGGAAAATAATGACTTGTCTAGTAAAAATTATATGTATATTTGATGATGATTTAAATAGATTATATAATAAATCTAGATAGTACGATATGTACATGTTTTACAAATTTGTATCAGTGAATGTGTGAAAAGAGCCCTTTGCATATTTATTATGGAAGAAGATAAAAGCCTTATATTAGTTCAAGAGATTTGCAAACAAACTTTTCTTCAAAAGGAAGCTATATTCCTTGAAGATGAAGAGGAAAATTCTATAAATGCCCATCTCAATGTATCTGATTTTATTTTAAGTTAGTTAATATCAATAGAATTTATGATAGAAGAAGAGGATAAGTGTATATTGGCATTATACTCCTTACTTGATATAAGGGAGAATTTGATTATAACTATACATGGTAAATATTTTTCACCCAAACTAAAATAACTCATTGGGGTTTTGTTATGTGGAGAAATCAAGGGAAAGTACATGGATGATTCCTTTAATGATGCATTAACTATGAGGGGTGGGTTAAAGGATATAAAGGGTAAGAAGAAGAGTGGTGGAGATAAGAAGGACATACGTAAGTCTACAACCTAACTTAAGATAAAGTGTTATATAATTGTCGTAAGATAGTTCAAATAAAGGAGCACACATCCAAGAAGAAGGATAATTATATTGGTGATGTTTTTGTATTTGCTAACATTATCGATAATGATTCTTGGTTGATTGACCTAACTACATCATATCACATGACTCCTCATAGGGAATGATACTCCAAATGCAAGGAGTGTAATGAAGGATAAGTTTTCCTTGGTGATAACAAATTTTTTTAGATAGTTGGTTGATAGAAGGAAAAAGTGTTTTTCATCGATGGGAGAGTGATATATTATTTGATGATATTTTCAATATACCAATTTTGGATATAGATTTTATATTCATCTCTAAGATGATTGAATATGCAATGCATGTCACCTTAGATGGAAAGTGGTGTAGGTTGGTTAAAAGTAATTTGGTGTTGGTTGAAGGTGTGAGTAGGGGACTCCTTTTAGGTTGGAAGCACTAGCATTGTGTAGATTGGTTAATATTATTGAGACTAAATCTTAATTTTTGTGGCACAACTAGTTGGGTCATACACAAGAAGAAAATAAAAAACCTCTGTATGTAAGAATATGGTGGAAGATTTTTCAAATTGTTTAGTTTTGTAAACATTATGTCTTTAAAAACTAAAATAGGGCATGGTTTATTTCAAGAATTACCAGAGAAAGAGAGATATTGGAAGTGATTCACATTGATTTCTTTGGTCTCCTTGAGTATGCACTCTATTGGTGCATCTCCATATTATCTCTTTTGTTGATGATTATTCTAGACATGGTTGAGTGTATCTAATGAAATAACTTACATAATAGTAAATATACTAGGAGATTAGCAACAAATAATTGATAATGATAATATGAAATTCAAGGGGGAAACCTCATAATACACTTTAAGGAGTATACCTCCAATAGACTTCAACAAGAACACAATACTTGATATGATCATTGTAGGAGCTAAAAATTAGCTCTATCTTATGACCACCTGCAAAAAAAATGAAAACCTTCCACAAGAGAGTGTGCAAGAAATGAGCTTGCTTGATATTAAAATCTATCAAACATGATGATGAGGTATGTTACAAAAGTGTACAATGACCTTGCTTATATAGACAAGGTGTGATGAAGTACTAAACATTAAATGACATGAGCCATCATTAAATTACCTAGGACTCTAATTTTTAATAAAATATAAAAAGAAAATATTATCTAAACAATTTAAATATTCTTAGGACCTAAGTGGAGTTAACATGTAGATAGGACCCTACTTATTATGTAACATACTAACCCTTCAACGAAGTAAAAATTTATAACTATTCACCTTTCGAGTAAATGAACTAAGTAGGAACCTAATAGAGACGAGGCGATGGCTCTGCTCCTTCGTGTGGCGTCGCAACCTGCATGAGGGCTTTGGTCCTTTTACATTTTGAATCTTCCTTGTTTTTCTTTCTCTTTGTGCTACAATTCTAAGGTGGGTGGGGTTTATTTGTGATCAGGGGACTTGTTCTTCTTTTCAGCCTACTTCCTTTCCCTGGTGCGTGGGGTATTCGTGGAGTGGAGGCATTTTCTGGTTTTCCTTCTTGATCTGTGCCTAATCTCTTACTTGGTAGTTACTTTTGGGAGGCGTCTCAGCCTGTATTATCTGTTGCGTGCATGTGTTGGGCAGTAGCTTGTGGTGATCAGGGGTGTTGAGCTCGTTGTGATTGGGTGTTTTTACGTGCAGAGGGGGCTTTGGCCCTTTGTATGTTTGCAGTGGGGTGCACGTTGTTCTGTGGGTAAGGTGCTTCTTTCTTCTGTGTGTTCTTTCTTGGAGTAGTGGGTGGTGGGGTTCCCATGGCTTTGAACGATGGGTTGGATGCAATGTCGAGAGACGATGCTATGATAAAGGCAGGGGATGAGGCTCCCATTTCATCTTCTCCTGATGTGGGCCTGTCTAGGATCAGTGGTTTTAAAGTACAAGCCTGTCTAGGATCAGTGGTTTTAAAGTACAAGCATGTCTTAATCTACAAGTTTTTGGGGACGAGGGTTTCTCTTCCTTTCCTTGAGCCTTGGATTCAGAAGACTTGGAACTCGGAGGGGGATTTCAAGATTTTGTTAGCTGCAAATAATTTCTTCTTGGTGGTTTTTTCATGCATCTCATATTGAAATAAGGCTTTTGAGGGTGGAATGTACTTCTACAATTAGGTTGGATTGTTCATTAAACCATGGCATGCGGGTTTTAATTCAGCAGAGGAATTATCGTCCAAGGTCCCAGTGTGGGTGTGCCTTCCTTAGTTGTCGCTTGAATGTTGGAGGAGTGACATTCTACAGTCTATTGCTATGGCGCTTGGAAAACTGATTAGTCCCTCTCAGTAGATTCTAGAGAAGAGGATCTTCTCCTATGCTCGTGTTTGTGTGGAGATTGACTTGAGCCAGCCTTTGCTTGACTCTATTGATATGACAGTGGGATCTAGTTCATGGACACAACCGCTTGATTACGAAACTCAGTCGTTTAGATGTCGATTATGCTGAGAGTATGGTCATCTTCAGATAAGGTGTCTGCATGCTACTGGTGTGGGTAATTCAAGGAATGGGATGGATCCATCAAATTTAGGATCTGAAAAGGGAAAAGGACCCATGCAGGGGGTGACTCTGAACAAAGACGGGTTCGTGCCTGTTAGGCCATGAAATAAAGGTCAAGGGTAGAAGAGGACTTTCCAGGATCATCAGGAGGAGGGGTATTTAATAAGTTTGATGCTTTGAATGATTTAGTTCACAAGGAGGGGGTCTCTCTTGACATGCATGTGGATGCTACCCCCATTACTTTTCATAATCCTAAGCCTATGGCTCTTATGTCTTCATATTTTGGACCTACGGAGGCTCCCGAGGAAGTAAACGATTCTTCTATTCCTTCCCCTAAAGTTGGGCTTGGGGACCTGTGTGTGGTGGCTGGTACTTCTTTGGGCTCTGCTGATGTTGGTGCATGCTCCATTGGAGGTTCGGGTTTTGGAGGCTCTGGAAAGAGTAAAGCTTTTGCTACTTCCATATTGTGGGTGTGCATCAAAAGTCCCTAAAAAAGAGTGCTCTTGACAAGCCCAAGAAGAAGGATCAGGAGAAAGTTAAGTTGGTTGGTGAGACGTTGGTTGAATCTGGGTCAGTGAAGACCTTGGATACTCACTTCTCTCAACCTTCGCGATGATTGTGCTCTCATGGAATGTGAAGGGTATGAATAACATCCCTGGACAAAAGGCTATTTGGGACTTGGTCCGTGCTCATTCTCCAGATTTGGTTTTTCTCCAGGAGACGAAGTTATTTGTTGATAGCATGATGCAAAGTGCTTCTAAGATTTGGAATAGAGGTTTATGTCAGTGTGTGGGTATGCAGGGGAGCTCTGGAGGACTTGCTTTCTTTTGGGATCCTCAGCGAATCTCTTCTGTTTGGTGGCTCTCCAGTAGGTTCTCCATTTTTCTTGTTGCAATGAGTTTGGAGACGGGGGAAAGAGTCTTTTTGTCCAATATTTATGCTCTAACGGATGTCCCTAGTAAGATTCTTTTGTGGTCTCATATAATTTTTTTGAGATCGTTGGATCCCTTTCTTCCCTTGATTAAGGCAAGTGATTTCAATACAATTATCTCTCTTGAGGAGAAAAAGGGGGGAATGCCTCGTCTAGATCCCTCTTCTAATCTTCTTAGGGAGAATATGGCTTGACTTTGGCTTGTGGATATCAAACCCTTGAATGGAACATTTACTTGTAATAACAGGAGGCTAGGGGAAGAAGTTATTTCTGAAAGATTAGACAGGTTTCTTGTGTCCAATTTTTGGGTCAGTGACAAGCTCTGAAATCTTAGATTGGCGAGGATCAAATCATTGGTCGATCAAGTTCTCTGCCCGTCTGGCGGGTGGCTCTAAGAAACAAACTTTTAAATTTTAGCTTATGTGGCTCAGGGAGGAGGGTCTTTTGACTTAGTTTCTAAATGGTGGGTTGAAGGTTGACCGACCTTTGGTACTACTATGTACACCTTTATGAAGAGGATTCAATATGTGAAGTATAAACTAAAGCTTTGGAATAAGCATTAGTTTGGCAATCTATTTCAACAGAAAAAGGGCCGCCTAGGAACGCCTGGATTCTATTACCACGCTGATTAGGGAGCAGGGTTTTGATGCAACCTTGAGCAGGTTAGAGGATGATGTGGTCAAAGATCTAGAGGAATGGGAGCTTTGTGAGGATTTTTTTTGGAAACAAAAGGCTCGTATTGATTAGCTTCAAGAAGGGGACAGGAATACTTCCTTCTTCCATAACTCGGTAAAGGCTAGAAGACAAGGTAACATAATCTATTCTCCCTGCTCTTCTGAGGGATCTGTTCTTTCTTCCTCTTTGGAAATCTCTAATGTGGTAGTTCGCTTCTTCTTTGATCTCTTTTCCGATGATACCCCGCATGCCAATGCAGAAGAAGATTCTATTTTGGCTTGCATCCCTCCTCTGCTGACTATGGAAATGAATGCCTCTCTTCTCTAGCCTATCTCTTTGAAGGAGTTAGAGGATGTGGTGTTTCAGCTGAAAAAAGGGAAGGTTCCTGGTCCAAATGGGTTCCCTGCTAAGTTCTTTTAGGATTTTTGGGAAGTGATCAATCTTGACTTGTTGGAGGTTGTGCATGAGTCTTTAAGGAACAAGCAAATGTTGAGAGCCATGAATGCCACGTTCCCTGCCCTTATCCCAAAGCACGAGGGTGTCGATTCTCTATATTTTTTTTACTAATTGCTTTGTGTAATGTGGTGTATAAAATCATTACAAAACTAATTGTTGAGCGCCTGAAGCTCTGGTTGGATAAGTTAATCTCAAAGGAACAAGGGGGCTTCGTAGCAAGTTGAGAGATTTTGGATGGAGTTTTTATTGCGATAGAGACTATTCATTCCATGGCCTATTCGAGGGAAAAGGATATGTTCATAAAGTTGGACATGGCTAAGGCTTATGACAGAGTTAAATGGGATTTTCTGATCAAGATTCTTGGAGATTTTGGGTTCAATAGTGAGTGGATTGATTGGGTCATGATTTGTGTGAAGATGCCCTCCTTTTTTGTTCTCATAAATGGAGAGTCCTTTGATTTATTTGGTGCTTCTAGAGGTCTTGGCAGAGGGATCCCTTATCCCCATATTTGTTCATTTTGATGGTTGAGGTTTTGGGGAGGCTCATTAAGTCCCAGGTTGTGGTTGGGATCATTCAAGGATGGAAATGGAACAACTCCCTCTCTCTTCAAACCCATCTTCAATTTGTGGATGACTCGGCCTTGATGGGTGTTACTAAGGTGGCTAAAGCAGTTGCTTTTCGTTAGTCTTTGAATTGTTACATGGCAGCCACAGGACAAAGCATTAATGAAAGTAAGTCTTCCATTTATTTCTTTAATACCCCCAGGCTTATACAATAACGTATTGCCAGGCTCTTAAGGTTTTATGTGGGGAGGCTTCCCTTTACCTATCTAGGTATTCCTTTAGATGTGCGCCCACCTCCCAGGCATTTTTGGTAGGAGTTGATTGATAAATTCTGAGGATTGGTTTGTCATTGGACCTATAGGTGGTTATCTACAGTTGGAAAAATCACTTTGTTGAAGTTTGTAGTGCAGGATTTACCTATATACAGATGTTTTGTGATGACTGCTCCCTCAAGCTTCATCAAGGATTTTGAGGGGCTCTGTAGGAAGTTTCTTTGGTTGGGTAATCTCCTCTCGAGGAAGTGGAGCTTAATTAAGTGGGAAGTTGTTTGTTGGCCGAAGCAAGATGGTGGTTTGGGATTGCATAGAGCGGATTGGAATGGGAAAGCTTTGGCTGATAAGTTGTATTGGAGGTGGTGTTCACATCAGTATCACACCTGGGCTAAGAACCTTACCTTCAATTATCTTGGGGAGGTGGATGGCGCTGAGGTTCCCCACTTTAGTCTTTTGGGGAAAGGCTCTATGATCTAGGAAACTCTCGAGAGGGGAGCTCCACTGGTCAAACAAGGCTTGTTCTGGATCTGCAACTGAGGTTTTGATGCTCTCTTTTGGCATGAATCTTGGGATGGCTTCCTTTCTATCCTTTCCTCACATCCTCACTTGGGGAATTTATGTAGGATTTTTGTTCAAGCTAGTTGGAGCAAAGTGATGGATTTCAAAGTCCCTCAAGCGTTGGGGAAGACTATCGTTTATCAGTGGAAGGATATATAGGAGTGGCCCATGGGTGGATCTTTGGAGGATAGGAGAGATTTGTCCTCCATTTTAGCTAATAGAGTGTGTTGTTCTCTTCCGGAGATGGACGTGCTGGCTTGGGGTCCAGATCCTAAAGGGAAGTACTCTGTTGTTCAAGGTATCATGCTTTGGATAGACAAGATTTAGGCAATGTTGAGGTCCCTTGATGGAAAAACATTTGGAATAAATTCTCCTGGCCAAAATGCATTTTTTTCTCTTGGCTTGTGGTGTATGGCAGGTGTTTCACTTGGGACAACCTCTGCAAGTGGGGTTTCCAAGGTCCCTCATTTTGTTTCCTTTGTCTCGAAGATGTTGAGAATGTTTTTCATCTTTTCTTTCAATGCCCCTTTGTTAGGACTATGTGACATTTTTGGTGGGGGGCATGGAATTTGCAGTGCAGGCATCCTTCTTCTCTTGGTGAGCTTTGGCAGAATATTTGGACTATTCCGACGAAGACTTTATTTTTGCACACAGCTTGGCATATTGGTCCTAGTCTAATTATCTGGCAAATTTGGTTGGAGTGCAACCGAAGGATCTTTCTAGATAGGAAGTTACTAGTAGGCCAAGTTTGGGCTCACATTCTTGGGGCTCTGCAAGAGACTGTGCATGCTAAATGTGAGTTATCAGTACTGGTGGACCCTGGGGATATTGGATTAATTCATAATCTGGGGATTTATGTTGGTAGTACTGGAAGGCCCAAGGTTGGGCGGGGTAGGTGCTCTAGAGGGAAGGTCTTCAGGGGAGGGCATTGGATGCTTCCTCCCACTAGGGTCTTGAAAATCAACAGTGATGGGTCTGCAAGAGGTAATCTTGGGCACGCTGGTGTTGCTGGGGTGGGCAGAGATAGTTCTATGGTGGTTGTGTTCTTTTTCTCATAGTATAAGGGGAAACACTCTAAAAACCTCATGGAGGCCTTGGCAATTCTTTTGGCCTTGAAGAGGGCATATGCTCTCAGATGGAAACATATTATTTGTGAATTTGATTCTCAGGTGGTGGTAGACTTGATAAATAGATGACATTTTGATGATGTTAGTTGGAAACTTGCGATGGTGGCCAAACAAATCACTAGCCTTGGAGATTTACTGGATTCTGTCACCTTCTCACATATCCCTCGAGAATTGAATAAGTTGGCTGATGGGTTGGCTAAATAGGCTTCTGAGAAGAATGGGACTTGGTTAATGGATGATTGGGACAATTTACCGAGGGATCTTGCCCAGGATTTGGAGGGTTGGGTTACTAAGGATGTGAAATGTTGCATTGACGCTTCTTGATCTCTTGTTTGTTGTTTTGTGGCCCTCTCAGGCTCTGTACCTCTCTTGTTGATTAATAATAGTTTTTACCCCTCTTTTATTAAAAATAAATAAATAAACTAAGTAACAAGCCATTGCAATAAAAAATCTTTTCTTTATTGAGAATTTACATGCAAGATGCATAACATAATACAACAAGGATTCCATTTCATTTCAATAATTTCATAAGTTAAAACAATACAAGAATGCAAACATATACATACATAGCTCAATTAGCTTTGGAACAAATAGTTGTAAGACGGTCTAGGATCCTTCCTTTCAAATCTTGGTTCTTCTATCGCCTGTTGTGGAGGAGAAGCATCACTCAAGTGCTTTTTCGCCAACCTCTGACTCTTAATGCAGTCCCTTGCACATCTATCATTCGATAGATGGCCCTTCCCTTTGACGAAGAGATTGGTAGAGTAACTGATAACAACAACCAACTGAGCATAGTGTTGTGTCCTACATAACTAGAACTTGTAATCCCATAATCTCAAACTAGCATATGTAATACTGGATCACGGTGAACTAACAGTGGAGCCAAAGGTTGTCACACTACTTTGGCCAAAGTGTTCTCAACGGTAATCCAGAGGAAGTTCATCTATCACATACACTACTTAGGGTCGATTTGACTTAAGGCCATCTTAAACTACACATAGGTATTTCCTTAAATGGATAATCTATCATCCTAGAGATAACCTATCACCATTTTAACCTACTTAAAATAAACCTACTTAACAAGTAAGTACACAAGCTCCCTCCCATACTGGATAAACAATCCTAGGAGTAAACACAATCTATTCTAGTTAAATCAATAACTTAGCTAAGTGTATCACATGTGTCATTCATGTTCAATCATATCTAGTATATAATACCTATGATAAACACCAATCTCCTATTATGGATTACTTACAAGCACATCATAAAAACAACATAAAAGCTTCTATTCCCTCTTCAATGAAATTCTAAATTCTCTAAATGCAAGTACTTGGAAAAGACAATTCAAGCAAACATGGAGATCAATTTGTTCATAATTTAAAAATAACAAAGAAGAATATCCTCATGCCTGTTATCGCTTGTCTAATCAATTGGCAGCAATACAACCTCTCCCAAACAACAACAAGCTTGATAATAGCTTCTCAAGAACGTCACAATGAACTTATACTCTCAAATTTATAGATTACTTCACTCAAACATCAACTCTTTCTCTCAATATGGTAGAATTCTCTCCCTCTCTCTCACAAGTAAAGCTGGAAATAAGTTGAAAATAATGCAGCATAAAGGCTTGCAAGAAGAATGCGTACTCTCAAATGAAACTAATCTTCTATTTATACAACAACATGGAGCTACACATCCTACAGTATAGGCATGGACATGGACAACAAACACCATGCACAACTACACGCATATCACAACAAAAAGGTGGTGACTATGTGAGCTCATACTCAACAAAATATCAATAGATCAACCTTGCTAGATCAACAAGTAGAGACTTATTCAAATATGCACGTGGACAATTTGAATTATCTACAACAATAGATATCTACAACAAATGGGTTTCCAGAGGCAGTGCCAAAGCTTCCACACTCCTCTCAATGTTGGCACAGTTTCCATGCATTTAGAAACATTCAATTACCAATTTACAACATCATGCACTCATCAAATTAATCTGGGGATGAGTCGATTTGGATTTTTATTCTCTTTGACAAAGTCGTCAATTATTTCTCATGTTTCAATAGATGTTGGCTCAAATATGATAACATGGCAGTTTAAGTCTACCAAGTCAGAGATAATATTCACCATAGGTTTCGAATAATTCTATGTCATGCATTGACATAAGGAAACAAACTTGAATGCATTTAATGTGTTACATCAAGCATGACAACAAGAGTAAAACTCGGCTTCTATAAACACAATCACAAGCAACTCAAAATTGACCTCTATGATGATAAATGATAGTCTATCTCAAGCAATATCAAATATCTTATATATATATATATATATATATATATATATATATATATGTAAATATATATTCAATGTAAGTATACATTCAATATATATATATATAAATAAGTACAAGGAAGATAGTATTTACACATAATAAACACAATATATCAAATGTATGCATATATATATATGTATGTAAGTATATGCCTCTATGTACACGTATATGTATGTATATCTATATCGATACATTTGTATGGGCGTGCCCATTCACCAACGTACGAGTGTATCGATACATATATACATATGGATATGTGTTATTCTCTCTCTCTCTATGTATATATATATGTTCACATTCAATTCACATATAGCCATTCCCAATTTCCATCATATTGATAAGTATCTACGTGTGGTACATCTATACATGGGCATATACATATCATTAGATCCCATTGACATGTATGTGCATATATATACACATACTCCACGTACGTCCCACTTATCAATATAGTCGTAATAGTACAAGAAATATCTCAAAAGCTTAAATAGATAAACATCACCCAATAATGCATGTAATAGTAAACAAGACTCTACCAATGCAAATACATCAGCTAAGGATGACTTACCAACTTCCCACAAATTGACTCAACTCAATCATTCTAATGTGGTGTGTGTATGCTCAAATAGTTTACTTTTACCAGTTACCCGAGCAAGATTTTCTCCTAAGTGATACTTTCGCTCCGCCCGGAGGAATGGAACATATACCTGCAACCACTAACACATGCGCACAATAGTCAATTGTTCACAACATATGCAGTATATGTAAAACATCTCCAAAGTTAGAATAATAATTCAGTAATCATCCATTCACGTATATGCAGTAGTTTTCCATGAGATAACATCAAGTGAAATAGCATTCACATATAACGCATTGATAACAAAGTACAAGCACAATTTATTCATCTTTGGGATTCCCATTACATTCATATTTACCCTATGTAATAATAGTAAATAGTAATTACACAATTGGGGTCTAACAAATTACTAGTTAGGAAAGTACCTATTTACACCAACACTCCCCTTTAAGTGCACATTAGGGAGAAGCAATTATTATGCAAATTATGCAAGGATGCATTATGGCTATGAGTAATTTTAGGTACCCATATACAAATGCAAATGCAATCTCTCATAAATGAATAAAAGGAGAAAAACCACATGGAAAAATTCCTCTCCGAAAGAGAGAAAATATATAATCAAGCGATGAAAGATGGACTCCATGATAACCCCAATTACAACATCCATCACATACATACATTACAAATTCCCCCCAATGAGAGGGAAATAAAGAGACCACATAGTCCCCCCATAATGAAGTAGCTCCATAGCCACTGAAGAAAGTCTGAAGATAAAGAGAATCCAATGCTAACAAGCAACATGTCTCCCCTTGGGAAGAAATCTAGATCAAATGGTCAATTTTGAAGAAACCTCATCTCCATGATGAAGCAAGAGGGAAGAAATCTCATGAATGATATCTTTGAAGATGCATCAAGTGCCTCTTAATATGTCTTAACAAAATTAAGTGTGACCCCAATCAAGGAAGAAGACAAAGGATGTGGAAACTCAAGAGTAACCTCCAAAGAAGATGTGTGATCAAAGAGGATAGAGACCCCCCTCAAACATGTCATCCAAATCTACATAAGAGGAATGACAAACCAAATTTGATATACTTGTCGTGAAACTATCTTATAATGACAAATCTAGAAATTAAAATATGTCATGCTCATCTGAAGTCCTAGAAACCAAGTCAACACTCGAATTTGGAGAAGCAAGAGATTTGGAACCTCATCAAAGGGTTGATAAACAAAAAGGTTCGAAAAAATAGGTCAAAACCACCATCTAAGCAACTACCCAAACTAGATCTAGGAGAGTGGTTCTTAAAACAAATTCACCATTTGGAATAAAATGTGAAAAGGTGTAGATGTGTGCATTATAACCAGCCCTACCTATTGCAACAAGTTTCCTACTATGCAAATCACAAATGAATATTGAATTTGGAGTGAACTCAATAGATTTACTAGTTTCTGTTATTTGATATACAAAAAGAAGACTACGTTGAATATCATGAATACAAAGAACATCATGAAAACTACCATTGGGAACATCAACAACTTCTTTACCAAATACATCCAAATAAACACCATTAGCCATTAATATCTTCATAATTGAAGTATGCTTCATGGATAAAAACTTATTAGGTGATCCTACCATATGATATGAGGCCCAAGAGTCAAGAATCCAATTTTGAGACTCATCAACATGTGTTACGATAAGAGCATGACCTTTCATCTTATTATCTTTTACCTTATCACTCCCATTAACAATGTTTGTGATTCTTATGTGTGTAGAAGACGAAGGTTGTGAAGAAGAGGGTGAACTTGTAGATTTAGAGAGAAAATAAATGTTATGTTCCTTTAGAAGTTGCCTCATTTCATCTAACTCTTTCTTATAAAAATTATGTTCATCGTGCCCAAGTCTGTTGCAATAGCCACACCTGGGTTTCTCCTTCTTAGTTTTATCCTCTCTAGGAGAGGTAGGTTTATCACAAGATATTGTCTTAGGTTTTGATTTATTATTTCCTTTACCTTTAGGTGACGATGTAATCAAAGCATGATTCTTAGAGTGTGTATCATGTTGACTAAGTTTAGCTTGTTTTGAAGTCAACCTATCACAAAATGTCTCAAAAGAAGGCATGACAAATGAATCACCTAATCTATTCATTGTAAAATATAAGGAAGTCGAGAAGTATACAAATGAACCTTTCAACTTAGATAGAATAAAAAATATGCATTCCTTAGCATTTTTATCCTCACCACAACCAGCCAATTGAGACTTTAATAATTTAAAATTTACCAAATATTCTTCAATGGTGGGAGAAGAATCCGTGGAAAGTGATGCCAATTCTGCTTCTAGTTACATAGCATGAATCTCACTAATTGAACCAAATAATTTATTGCACTTATCCCATACCTACCTAGGAGTAGTACATTCCTCAATATGGAAGAACAAAATATTAGAAACTTGCATAACAATCAAGCCCATAGCTTCATTACATTTGTTCCTACGAGATTTTTTTTCATAGTCTCTAAAAAAATCAAGTTGCTCATTATCCAAGGTGACCAAAAACCCCTAAAAAAAAGGAATTTACTCATTATATCCTTCCATGTATGATAATTATAAGGATTTAGAACCTCAAACCTTGATTCAACCATTAGGACAGCAAGTGTCAAGAGTAATGGTTTAAATTTAACAAACAAGAGGAGATCTTTTGGAAATAGAAATCTTGAATTCAATGGCTTTCTGAAGGCGACAAACCTACAGTTATTTCATCAATAAACTATGAGACATAGAAGCAGAAACAAGATAAGACAACTTGTTGAGGAAGATGGCTCTATTGTGAATATTGAAGAAGAAATTATTGATGTGGCTTCCTTTTTTTCAAACTTTCAGATGGATTCTAATCCTACTCCTTTAGAGTCTGATGAAATTATTCAAGTGATTCCTCTGGTGATCACAAACCAAGATCTTAAAAGGACTTGACTAAATTTGTTTCCCTCAAAGAAGTTAAGTTTGTTGTTTTCTCTTTTGGAGCTTATAAGGCCCCGAGGCTAGATGGGTTTCCTCCTGCCTTTTTTTAGGAATTTTGGGACATTGTGTATGGTGACCTCTTAATTATTGCTTGAGACTTATTTCGTTCAAGTATAATCCTAAACCAACTCAATTATACTTTTATTTCTCTCATTCCTAAAAAGGGATATGTCTCCTCCATGCAAGATTTTAGGCCTATAAGTCTTTGTAACACTACCTATAAGATTTTTTCTAAGATTATTGTGAAAAAATTGAAAGCTATTTTGAATTAAATGATTGTTGAAAACCAAAAGGGGTTTGTTCAAGGAAGACATGTTTTATATGTTGCTATTTATAGCCATGAGATTTTCCACTCTAGTGAGCTCAACAAGAAACTAGGGATGGCTTTGAAATTGGACATTTCTAAAGCCTATGATAGAGTGTCTTGGACTTTCCTTTTTGTTGTCCTCAAACAATATTGGTTCAAAGGAAGGTTTCTTAAGTTCATTACTGCTTGAGTTACCACCCCAAAATGTTTTATTTTGGTGAATGGTGTCCCTAAGGGGTTCTTTTCTTGTGGTCATGGTCTAAGGAAAGGGACCCCCTCTCTCCCTACCTCTTCATAATTGTGGTGGATGTTTTGGGAAGAAATATTTAAAAACTATTGGAAAAGACTTGTTATTGAAAGGATTCAAGGTTTCATCCCCTCTTCCTCCTGCTTCTCACCAACAGTTTGTTGATGACACTATTTTATTTGGTGAAGCTTCGGTTGTTGAAGCTAGCCATTGGAAATCCACTTTGAATATTTATTCTAGGGCTTCAGGCCAACATATCAACTATAATGAAAGCAAGATATAATTCTTCAATTCAAAAAAAAATTGTAAAAGACAAAGTTGTGCGCATTTTGGGATGTCAGGATGTTGCTCTTCCAAATGCTTACTCGGGCCTTCCTCTTATTTCTAAAAAACCTAATAGAAACTATTAAGTCAAGTGGGGAAACTATAGCTACTAAAAGCTCCATTACAAAACATTCTGGTCTATTACATATCCCTTTTTAACATCCCCACCTTTATTGTTGATAAGATATAATAGATCCAAAAGAGATTTTTGTGGTCTGGGACTGAGGAGAGAAACAAAATGGCTCTTGTGGGTTGGGAAAAACTGTGCCCCAAAAAGGGTTGGAGGCCTTGGTATAAGGAGGCTCAAATTATTTAACAAAACTCTTGTTGCAAAATGGGCTGGTGTCTTCTTGAGGGCGCTAAAGATTGGGTTAAGATTCAAAGGGCTAAATATATAAGAAAAAGGGAACATGGTAGCTTCCTAAGAAATTTGGATCTGCCTTATGGTTCTGTTTTTGGAACAACCTTCTCAAAATAACAAGTGTGCTTAAAATAGGGGTGAAGAAAAGAATTGAAAATGGGAATGATACTAATTTTTGGGATGATGGTTGGCTTAATGGCCCCCCTCTCTCCTCCATTGACTAACTCCTCCAAATAAAACAAAGGTTTATTAGAATTTATGGAAAATACGTTACTATTATATAAATTAGGATGGATTGGAGCCTAAATGGATTAACTTCAAAAATTAGTTTTTGGGAGTCAATCTTTGGGGAGGGAGACAACAAAATTGGGATGGTGTTGTGCAAAGCTTATATGAAAGAATTAGTGATGTTGTTTTCTTCTCAAAAGATAGAAAGGATGAGTGAATTTGGGCTAAACACCCCTCAGGGTGTCTCTTGGTGAAGTTAGCTTATGAAGTGTTAAAAAAATGTTTGATTCCTAACACGATTTTTCATTGGAACAATGTCTAGGTAAAAAACTTGATACCCAGAGTAAATTGTTTTTGGTGGGCTGTTGTTCATGGAAACATCCTTACTACTGATAACCTTAATAAAAGAGGGTTCCAATTTGTGAATAAATGCTATCTTTCTAAGGAAGATGAGGAGACTATAATGCATCTATTCTTTCATTGTTCTTACTCAAGGGAGGTATGGTCCTATTTTCTCCCTATGCTTATGACTAATTGGGTTTTTCTTTCCTCAAAAAAGATGTTTTGGATAGATGGTATCTCTTCCCTTATTCTTGTAATATAATAAAGGACCTCGAGAAACAAGTACCTCCTTTCATATTTTGGGGGCTATGGAAGGAGAGAAATAACATGATTTTTTGTGAGACTGCAAGAAATAACAGAGATTTGTGTATGGCAATTAAGTGTCAAATACAATAAAATATAGAAGCAGGGTTTATGCTTCCTCAAAAGTTATGCCCTCTTATAAAGAAACAAGAATCAAACAAATATGGGGGCTCAAATAGGACCTTACCAAAGTCAACTAGATTAAGTATATCACTAGAAAAACACTGTTTGGTCTCCTCCTGAGGTTGATTGGGTTAAATGCAACTTTGATGGTTTTTCAAAAGGAAACCCAAGTTTAGTTGGTGTTGGAGGTATCATACAAAACCACCAAGGGAATTTTATTGAAAGATATGGAAAAAAATTAGGCTTATGCTCAAAATAATGTGGAAGAGGCTATGTGGCAGAGGCTATGGTTGTTTGGGGAGGGATAAAATGTATGAAAGAGTTTGGTTGTCATAAGGTGATAATAGAAGGGGAATCCAAACTAATAATTGATATTTTGAAAGAAGAGGTTGTTGTTCCATGGGAGATTAGGGACATCATAGACAATTGCAAACAAATTATGAGAACCTTCACTCATTGTAAAGCATAACATGCTTATATAGAAGGAAATAGTGCAGTTGAAGCAGCTGCAAACGAAGCCCTCAAGTACCAAAACAAGATACAATGGGAGCCTAGGATGTTGCCAAGCCAGATTAAAGACATTATATTTAAATAAAAAATATGAATCGTCATATAATATTAAGACGAGCAATAAGGGGACTTATTAGGATGAAAGGTTACAACAAATTGGATGATGATTGGAAGGACTTACAAGTTAATTATTATGAGGATTATATAGATCACATGATGAATTGTAATGTTGTTTGGATTAATTTTGAAGATATTAATGAAAGTATTATTCCACAATACCCTTCGTATCAAAAGGCCAATTCAAATGGTGATGTATTGGTCTTTTCATGCACAATTGTCATAATCCATGTGTCAACTGTCTCCTCAAGCTTGTTCTTCAAGGAAAGGCTTGCCATTTCTAAATCAAATAGAATTAATAAGGTGATGGATATTAATTCAATGTCCTTGAGTTAGTGTGCAATGATGTATCATCGGGTAGTTAATTTACCCCCTTCACATTAGCTACCTTTTACATCTGGGGAGCTATGATAACTCTATCTGCAACTTGTGGGTGTATATTTCTATCTATATGAGTGTCGAAGTGCTTGGTCTTTGTATGAAGAAGTGTGAGAAGAGTTTGTAGTCTAAAAAATGGGAGGCCCTAGGAAGTGAATAGAGCCTATCAACTACGATAGTTTGAAACAAAATGTGGAGAGGATTTTTCAAAATGTTGGAATGGTTCCTTATTTTGAAGCCATGTGTGGTTATAACAAGACTCTAAATTCTAAATTCACTAACTCTTGGAAGGGGGGTCATGTGTCCATTGACACCATTAAGTTTGAAGTGATGACCTAGTTGATAGTGAAGGCCACAGGCTTGACGAATGAAGGAAAGAAGGTGGTCAAGAAAAGTAATGGGGAGTACCAAATTTTTTTTAACAAATTATTTGTCAATGAAGAGAAATTAGAAAGCTTTCAAAATGGCTTTGCTTGCCTTGACCTCCCTTCGCCCTTTGCCATGGTAAGTATGCTTGTTATGTGCTACTTTACTCTTGAGGGTAGATATATGATGGTGCATGCTTACCACTTTCCAATTTTGAATCATATAAGGCACAATGATAGGATTAATATTCCTTTTTATCTCTTATCCTCCATGCAACAAAATATTGAAAAAGGTGCCTTGCCTCCCCTACACCAAGGTCTTATAATGGCCCTTTATAATTTTGTGTTGCCTAGTAACCTGCACATGATAACTCTTTAATCATAAGCAATCTGACCCCCCTCAAAAATGGTGTAATGCATAATGATCACACGAAGGAGAATGTTAACTCAACCTCTGGCCATAACCCTAGGCACTCCTTTGTCAAGTCTAAGCCTCTGGAAGGCAGTCCCATGCCCCCTACAAAAAATCAGGACTCTCGTAACAAAAAAGTTGTCTTAAAACCTAAGATTAATTTGGAGAAGGCTATGGAACTAAAGCTATTGAAAGCTACCATAGAGAAGAGAAAACACTCACCTCTTTTGTTGGAACTGCCTAAAACAAAGAAGTTTTTGCATAAGAAACCCAAACAAGAAAATATAATTACCATTGTTGAGGATTCAGATGGGGTCCAGAAGCAGGGGTACAAAGAGGGGTTAAGTGTTTCTAACATAGGTGGTAAGAGGTCGACTAGACTTGCTAAGGTTGCCTCTACTAAAAAATAGGAAAAAGGTAAAGGAAAATCCATCACAACTAAAGAAGAGGAGCCTTTAACCATTGAGGAGTTTGAAGCTATGATAGAAGAGGGAAGTGAGGGTATGTATAGTGATGAATACAATGAACAAGATGGGGAGGAAGATGACTTTGAGGAGGAGGATGATAATGGGGAAGAGGAGGACGTGGACGAGGAGGATGCTAATGAAGCTAGTGGGATGGAGGGCCAAGAAGAAAATGATAATAATCATGTTGTCACACCTACAGATGATACTAACAATACGACTATTTATGTTTTGAAAAGTAAAATCACTTTCTTGCAAGTTTGGTAGGAAGACATGGAGAAGGCAATTGGCACATCGATAAATGTTACTAACGATCTTATGAGAAGGGTTGTGGTCGGCTTGGTTTCTGGACAAACTAAAATCTGAAACAAATAAAAAAAAGGAAAGTAAGAGGAAGCGAAAGATTCCACTAATGCTGGTGACTCTGATTGGAGGAACTACATCTCTAAAATTAGGGAAAAGTGGGAGTTGATAGCTAATGCTAAATAATGGTACTTTGTTATCTAGGTTTTTGGTCTTTTTGTGTCCTAGCTACTAGTTATTATAGCTTCTTAAGTCTGATATTAATGCTTTGGACTATATGGTGGTTTGTTAATCTTAAGACTCTTATCTATGTTTTTTATTATGTTATTGATCGTTATGTGGCCTGCGTGCTTGTTGAAGACTTTATATCTGGCATGTGCGTCCTTATGTGGGATCCCTCATAGTTGTCAAGCTAGTTTTTTCATTTCTTGGTGGCTTGATTGGTGTTGTTTCCCAATTTTTTTTTTTGATGTTTTTGCTATGCTTTGCTACTGTATGGGATTAGGGCCCTTCCATACTAATATAATAAAAAATAAGTGCCAAGAGTACAAAATAAACAAACATCTGAAAAAAACTAATGTGCTACCTCCCAAATTTGAAGTAAACTAAAAATGAAGCCCCCCACAAACATAAATTATCCAAGAGACAATATGTCTAAGTAATCAGTGAAGATGCTAAATAAGAAAAAATTGATTAAATAATACTTGTGACTGAATCTAGAAAAAGTGCATGAAGCAAATGATAGAGCTCTTGAATACCTTTTTGTTAGAATTGTGAAACAAGCACAAAACCATGAGACACAGGATCAAACAAAAAACAAATACACCTTCTACACAAAATATCTGCAAACAATATATGCAATATTCCTCAACAAGAAAAAGCTACAAAAGCAAGAGACTGTCAAGAAGATATGAAAGTTGCAGATAATTACAATGAGGGTTGAGTGCTCATTAGAGCAAAACCCTAAATGAGAAGGGGATCAAACCATGACAAGTGTCAACATGACATGACATGAGACGTAATGATCTAATATTAGCTCAACTAATAAAGCATAAAAACACTCCTAAGTTTAGCTTAAGTGCATGAGAATAAATTAGATTAATAATCAATTAAAGATTAATTAATTATTAGCTAATGCATGATAACTCTAACACCCATCCTTAAGATGAACTTAGGGAGTAGCTAAAATTCCTAAAAAGAATGCATGATGGGTCCCGACAAACTAGGCCATGTAAGGTACCCGTGTACAAACAAAAGATCTCTATAATGCAGATAACTAGAGAAAACCTCATGGGAAAAACTTCACTCCAAAAAGAGATGAAAGCCAAGTGAAGGATTGAAGAAGCCTCCAAACAAGATAATGTTGTCCCAAAAGATAGGAATAAAGGATGAACAAAAAGAACACCATTGAAGCATGAAGAAGTTGCAAACACTGTTGAAGAATGTCTGTTGTAATGCCGAAACAAGAACCTCCAAAAATAGGAATGTAAGAGTGTCCATGTGGTAAATGATCCATCTCATTGAAATGCATGTAACCAACTGTTGATGTACGCTGCATCCGAAAGTACATAGGAACAAATACTGTATACATAGATCACTACAATGTGAAACCAAGAAAGCATTAGCACAAACAGTAGAAACTCCCCCATAATGCTGACAAGGGAGAGGTGTGACAGGTACATTGAAGTTGAATGCCAAAAAGAAGTGCATGAAGAAGAATCAGGAACATCTAAACGTGCAAATATGAAAGTACTAACACATATAAAGGGTGTGCAAACAAAAGGCACACACGCATGAGGTTGCTTTCGTGGAATGGACACTCACTTGACAAAGGTATGATTGCAAACAGAGGCAAAACATCAAATCCCCCCATGGCACTTTATAACATAGTGTGAGTACAATAAGGCACAAAGTGATGTGCAAGATCCAATAAAAGATACATCTGATGTGGCACTTTATTTTAGTGTGTTTACATGATGAAAAATTTATACAATGGGAGCCCATAATGTCCAAAAAAAATGATTACATGCTGAAAATACAATTCTTTGATAGAAAAAGAGGAAACTGATAACACCATGTTGAAGTACACAACAAAACATGCACTTTAAAAAAAAATGACACCCAAAAATGTGTCAGGATGTAGAAGATATGGCCCCTTCAAAGTCTCCAAAATAAGAACTGAACAACAACAACATTGAGAAGAGATAATTCTGGAAAAAACAAGAATTCCAAATTGGAAAACACTTGCACCAACACGAAGAGCTCAAAATTCTACCTTGTTTCAAAAAAAATTGCACTGGCAATGACCACTGTACGGTCGAGATATGGCCTTTGGAATATGAGGTGCAAAATTGAAATGCACAACGAAGAGGGGTTGAGTAGCGCAAAAAAGGATCTCTGCCAAATTTACAAAAATACCTCTAAATGTGAAGGTCCGTCAGATTTAGTAGTCTGAAAAAAAAATCCTCCAGGTAACTAGCATGTGACATTATTTTGCAAAAAAAATATTGCATGTTTTATTTTTAAAGAAAAAACAACAAAAAAAACTTATATATATTATTTTAAAAAAATATATAAAAAAACATGTTTTTTTATTTAAGAAAAAAACTTTTATGTTTTAAAGAAAAGTTTTTAAAAACTTTTAAGAAAAAAAGCATTTAAAAATTAAGAAAAAACAATTAAAAATTGAATGGGGGGAGGGGCGGAGCCCACCCGGATTTTTGAGGGTTGCATATGGCGTATGGTACCCTACGTTACCGGGAGGGGCTTCTCCGCCCATGACGAGTAAATTTGTAACTTTTGTCTTTTTAATACAATTTTTAAAACAAAAACTTGTGCCCTTAAAAGGGTTTAATTTTTTTTTTTTGCAGGGAAAATTATAAGCAATTTTTTGCCTTGAAAACTGTCGACATGGATTTTGGCGATTTGACAGGCGATCTTGAGGATTTTGGGCCTTCTGAGTGCGATGGTGATGTCCGTTTTGCACCAAAATGAACCGAAAATGTAGCTACCCTCCGACTTTGGGAAAAAAAACTGCTTCAAACCCTCATAGATCTGTCGTCAGGAGTTGAAATCAGGCAAAACAAAAGCCAATTTTGACTTGTTTGATAGCTTTGAATCCAACGGCGAGGTCTGTTCTGCACCAAAATGCATAAAAAATTTGTCCACCTCCAAAATTTGCAAAAAGGCAAAGGGGATTCAGATCTGAAGCTTGTAACCTTTGTTGAAGAAGAAAAATCTCATAAATCGAGAAGGGGTTCACTGAATCCACACTTTGATACCATGTTAGAATTTTGAAACAAGCACAAAACCACAAGCCACATGATCAAACAACAAACAAATACACTTTCTACACAAGAGATCTGCAAACAATATATGCAATATTCCTCAACAAGAAAAAGCTACAAAACCAAGAGACTCTCGAGAAGATATGAAAGCTCCAGATAATTACAATGAGGTTTGAGTGCTTATAAGAGCAAAACCCTAAATGAGAAAGGGATTAGATCATGACAAGTGTCAACATCACATGAGATGAGACATAATGATCTAATATTAGCTCAACTAATAAAGCTTAAAACACTCCTAAGTTTAGCTTAAGTGCATGAGAATAAATTAGACTAATAATCAATTAAAGATCAATTAATTATTAGCTAATGCATGATAAATCTAACACTTTCAACTGCCACTGGAATCACAAAATCGAATAAACTGGCAAAAAGTTATGAGCTCAGAGGTCCAAAAGGGAAAAACACTTTAGTTGGAAATAAAATGTACTCGCAACAAAATCTCACAAAAAAATTGCACCATTGTGAAGTACATAGAACTAGCTTTTTGTGGATATATTATTTACAAAGTTTCAATATCTGGGCAAAAAGTTATGCTTTGAGGAGAAAAGGCCTAATTTGGGTACTTGGAGGGCCACTTTAAGCCCCTGGAGGGCTACAATTTGGTCACTGATATGATTGCAGGCTCTGTTGGTACAAAGAATAAAATTATCACTTGCATGGTAGTTGTGGGGTGAGGATTCGACGATGGTCGGTGTGATAGGATTCCTGTGCCGCCCGCTGGACTTGAGCCCCTAATGGTGACATGTGACTGTGGGCACCACATACAATGAATTGACCACAAAGAGTTATAAACAGAACTTCAAATATTTATTAATAAACAAAAATAAAACCTATCGAATAATATATTTACATACTACGATGTACCACCTAATTTGACCAGTATTGACGTACTATAGATGATGTAGGATGACATGATGCCTGCATAGATAAAATATGTCGATAGTATATTCTTGCTGACAATCGTACCTTTTGCTGATGTTGTTGACTATATGACCTGCTTACAGACTATACGAAATGTATGGATTCATATTGTATGAATTTATGTCAATGGTACAACAAAAAATTCTCTAAGACCCTAAGATAAAAATCTCCAATTTCGGTGATTTGATAGGTGATCTTGGGGTTTTTGGGCCTTCTAAACGCAATGGCAAGGTTTGTTTTGGCCTAAAGCACTTCAAAAAATTAGCTACCCTCCAAATCTAACAAGTATCTCCCAACTTCAAACCCTTATAGGTCTATTAAATATGTCAGATATTGACAAAACGAAATACCATATTTTCTTCCTCAAACACCTTAGACTCAATGGTGAACTCAAGTTACCTCCAACACACACCAAAAATAACTTGTAATAAAAACCCACAAAGAGGAACCCTCCAAAATCGGTGTATTTTTCAAGTTTTTTTTATTCCCCGTATCACCATCTGGTGCAAGTGAAGAGCATACTCAACATTACTAAAAATCACCAAGATCTCTCACTAGAAATAACTCTACGCTCAAATATGAGAAGGAAATTGCAAGGTCATGCTTTGATACCGTGTAGGAGCTAAAAATTAGCTCTATCCCAAGATCAACTATAAAAACAATGAAAACCTCCCACAAGAGAGTATACAATAAATGAGATTGCTTGATATTAAAATCTATCAAATATGGTGATGAGGTATGTTATGAAAATGTACAGTTACCTTGCTTATATAGACAAGGTGTGATGAAGTACTAAACATTAAATGACATGTGCCATCATTAAATGACATAGGACTCTAATATTTAATAAAAGCTAAAAAGCTAAAATCTTATCTTTAAAACAATTTAAATATTCGTAGGACCTAAGTGGGATTAACATGTAAATATGACCTCACTAATTACTAGTTAGAAAAAGTACCTATTTAGACCAACAATCACAACAACTAGCCACTTGCTCCTAGATAGACACCTAATCATGCTTTGGTTGCCACCTAGTCCAACTTAGATACCCAACTATAAACCTTGAGATGACCTAACTACCTGTACATGATTATAATAATAATTATAAACTTATTTAAAAGTCAGGGTAGACACAAGCCAATTACTCATAACCCAATACATAATATACAATTAGGGATGTATCATGTCCCCCATCTTCATAACAATATTGTCCTTAATGCTAATTTATTATGGATGGTTTTACATAAAATTTCATCTTCCCATGTGGTAACTTTGACTAGAGAATACTTTCATTTAATGAGGTACTTTGGGATTGTCCTTTTTGTCAACTTCTTCGTGTGTGTTTGAAAAATTAACTTTATCTCCAAAATGTGTCTCTCCTTTACACCTAGCTTATCTATCTCTAATTATTTTATATTTTATACTAATCCGCTTGCCTCTTCATTATGTTTTGTTCCTTTGCCTTAGTCTCCTCAAGACTAGAGGGTACCTCTTGGGGATGAATTCATTCTTGCATTTCTCTGAACTTTTGGTGTGCATTTGAAGAAGAGGTAAAGGATGGTATATGGTACCCTAACATTGATTGGGTGCTCTAATTAGGATCTCCTCTAGGAGTTAATGCTTTATTAATTTCTCCAAGTAGTGATAATGCATGGAAAGATTATATTGGTTTGGCTTCTCTTCCCTCTTCTTCTATTTCTCCTCCACCTCTTCCTTTTTCTTCTCCTTCTCCTCCTCCTTTTTCCACTTCTTATTCTTATTCTTCTTTTCCTTCTTCTTCTTGTATGTTCTTCATCGACAATTAGTTATGAGATCCCATATGAGTGTTAGCACTTGGATTTAGATTAGCCAACCTAGATGATCCACCTTAGTTGTTTGAAGCATCTACTTTTGAGCCTAATTAATTGTGGATTTATGCCCTGATATTTTCCAATGTGGTATGCATGCTCAATACATCTCCTTGTATGGCATTTGTTCTTCCATGCATGTGTTCAATATGGGCACCTTTGTCTTATTTTTTTCTTCTCCCTTGTGTGTGGTATCCATCTTTTCTAGTAATGGATTATCTTGATCACGAGTCTTAAGAGTTAACATATTCTTTTAGCCTCTTGTGGAAGACCTTGCCATGATGAAACAAAATAGTTTTGCAATAAACAACACAAAACATATGAAATTAATTTGATTCTTTTGTAACTTACCACTTGGCCTATATCTCACTCCCTAGAAAAAATTAGTAAGAAGTTCATCGATTTGTAGCATTGAGAGCAAATTTGGTGAAAACCCTAATATTGTAATAACTCTTTGAATTCAACTCTATAAATGACCTCAAATCTAGGTTGTACCAACATAAACACATTCTTGATAACCCCTCTACACACAAGCAACAAATTCATTTTATTTTCATTTTTAGGAGTCAATTATGTGGAAAAACTAATGTAATCTTAATTATATTATAGCTCATCAAATTATACTCTGTTTTCCTTCAAATTTATATGATAGTAGCTTTAATATCATCTTCAATAACCCTTTAAAAATTAGGAATAAAATTAGTAAATCAAAGAGTTATGGATTTCCAAAAATGATTTTCAAAATCATAAAAATTGCCTTGCTTTCATGATACAAATCATGATCTAATACCACTTGTAATCAAAAAAATAAAAAAATACTAAGAAATATGATGTAATAAGTGACTTCGAAAAAACCTCTAATCTATCTAGATGAAATGTGGAAATATAACATCTATAATTAAACTACTAAATTTTCCACCCTATTCATTTAAGGAGTTTAGGATTATAGTTTGGCAACATTGCAATAAAAATCAAATAAAATGAAAAATAAATGTGAAGGCCTTGACCTAAATTTAGTTTTCCCGCGTCATTTTCTCTCCAGTTGGACCGCTTCCACTATTACGTGGCACGAAAAGAATTATGGAGGGAACGATATGTCTTCCAAATTTCAAATATAAGAAAGCCTTAATTGGTCGAATCGACGATCCACGGATCAAAGAAGAATGCATCTGAACCGTGCGTTAAAAATAATCTGACGGTGATAAAGTATCCCCATCTCATGCAAAAGCCCTATAAATTAACCTGGAAGTCAAATCCAAATTAAGTTGCTGGAGCTTTCTTTTACAATCGAAAGAGCGAAGTGCGAATTACCTAGTATTTTCAGATTTGAAAGAATGGAGTCAGGTGCAAAGGTAGGCAAAGGAGGCCGAAAGGGAGGCGCCAAAAAGAAAAGCGTGTCCAAGTCTCTCAAGGCTGGACTTCAGTTTCCCGTTAGCAGAGTCGGCAGATATCTGAAGAAGGGCAGGTATGCCAAAAGAATTGGATCTGGTGCCCCCATTTACATTGCTGCTGTGATGGAGTATTTGGCAGCAGAAGTGCTGGAGCTCGCTGGCAACGCCGCCAGGGACAACAAGAAGAACAGAATTATTCCCAGGCATCTTCTGCTCGCCATCAGGAATGACGAGGAGTTGGGGAAATTGTTAGGCGGAGTGACCATTGCTCATGGTGGAGTTCTGCCTAACATTCACCAGGTGCTTCTTCCCAAGAAATCTGGTGCCGCTTCGGAAAAGGAGCCCAAGTCTCCCAAGAAGAAATGAGCTTCCATTGATCTGGAGGTTTAGGATTATGTTTCAAATGGTGTTTTGTAACACCACTATTTATCTTTATTTGTTATCCATTCTTAAACGGCTTGGCTTAGGTATGGTCTTTCAGTTTAAGTGTCTGCTAACTTTTGTACAGATGTAAGTTTGTATGAGAATTGTAAGAGCGTAGATAGCATGATCATCAGATCTGAGATTTGGGAGACTGAATTTTTTTCTTTGTTAGCTTGAACTGTTATGTGTTAAGCTGGTTTCACTGTTAGATATGTGCTTACACGGAAACGTTCTGTATCACAAGTAAATCAAATATGGTAATAATCAAGCAAGGTTAACTAAATATTATTGTTGAAAATATGAAGTAATTCTTAAGAAATACAAATGAGATTGTTAAGGTCAAATGCCTTAGACTTGACATGATCTAGCTAAGATAAACTAAATATTTAATTGCCTTCAAAAAAAATCTCATTGAAGACATGTATTTTCTAATTTTTTAAATATTGATTTAGAAATTAAATGTTATTTATTTTCAAAAAATATATTATTTTATTGGGTTGTCAACATGGTGAGAATAGCTCTTTGACATTGATTCACCACTATGACCTTGAAATCAACCCACCTCTATTACAACCAATCTAGTTACAAATGTGGAACTTTTCATGATCCCCCTTGAGATGGAGATATTTAACAACTCCTTGGTTCATATAATAAAAATTATTTTGAAGAGAGTTTATTTGATTGGTAGTTTGTCTAGATTTGCCATGTGATTCTTTGGTCCTTCAACAAACCTTGAGATTGAGAAAGAAGTGATTCAATTGGAGGAATATGTGAAAGTAAAGCTTTACAATTCTATAGTTTGTTAGATGAATATGATCATTAGAAAAATTTCTAGTACATTTGAATTTCCAAACATACAAAAAGAATATCTTGTCTTCTTGTATTAGCTATATTATTATTTTTCAAACCTATATCAAGTAAAGCCTCTTTCCAAAGTAAATGCTAGTCAAATATAGTAAGTACATCCCTAAATATGGCTAACTAATGCTTTTTAACATCTATGTAGCCTTAGAACAAATATTTTAATGGTTCTTTAGAATTATAAAAGGGGCATTTAGTAAGATGATTTAATTTCTCACCAATTGATAATTTGCATTGTAGAAGTTTCTATGCAAGCATTTGAGCATCAACATCAATATTAGATTTCTAAATTTGAGCATTTTGCTTAGCATAGACCTTTATGATTGAACCTACACTTCCATTTCACATTAAGATTGGGAATTAAGGTTAAGGTGGGGAGAAGACTAATGGAAATGTAATTATTATTCCAATCAAATTGCTCCTTGATGATTTTCCAAGAACATTGCATGGTAGAAAAGTCCAACAACTCTTTAAATTGATTAACATTCTTCTTGAATAAATAATATGTTTTCCTAGGAAATATGATGCCAATAATTTCCTAAATTGAATGTGTGTTCCACCAAATAGAAGAGGATACAAATTTGAAGCCATGTTGTAAATATGATTCCCTCTAATTTAAAAATTGACACTTTTTGCCAAGCCTTCCAAATGGAAAGAATAGGGAAATAGGTCTTTGTTTGAAAATAAGAAGTGAAAAGAATATTATCCAACCAAACAAGATTTTGACATCTCTCTTTAAAATTTGCATTGACCAACTTATGCCTCAATAAAACATTCAATGGCTCATCACTTTAACTAGTAATCTATTTAGTGATTAAACGTATACCTTATTTTTTTGGATCAATGATGCCAAGATCAAATTTATATTTAGGCTAAATACACAACACACAACATAAGATACACCTTAGGAAAACATGTGATGGGATGGTAATGTTGGCATTAGAATCACACCTCTTAGTAAAACAACATGATAAACATGTCTTAATGTTTATCTAAATAAGATGATATTGAATTAGTTTATCCGAATAGATAAACAACACAACATAAGATACACCTTAGGAAAACCATTCTATGAAAAACCTAGCTTCCAAAGCAAACTTAGTGTGTTAATCTCAATAATAAGATTGGAATATGACATAGTGTTATTTATCTTAATAGGTGATACAATAAATCTTCAAAACTATGAGATATAATAATGGTTTGAGATGTAGGGAAGTTATCTCTATAGCATCTTACTCAAATCCTCCAAAAACTTGAAATGAATTTTAATTTTAAAATGATGTGAAGAAATTTGGGTGGTGATGAGGGTATGAAAGCTATATTATGTGTAACACAGAGAAACATAAATTATTGTTTATTCTAATGTGAATTGTAGGATTTTTTCATCCTTAGTCAATATTTAAGAAGAGGAAGACACTATAACTTTGGTCACTAATATTGATTTGGATATCTATTAAGATTCATGCTCCTCATTCCCTCTCTTCCATAATATAGTCAAACACTCATAGAGGGAAACCAAGGCGTATGATGAGAGTGGCTTTTTTATTGGGTGGAGGCCTTGCGATATTGAGTAGTGTGGAATAGGACACCTATGAATATGGATGAAGTAATGTGTCTAGGCATGAGTTCCATAATGATTTGTTGGTTGAAATTTGTTTTTGTTACTAATGATAGTTTTCTTGAAATTTTTAATTAGGGGATAAATTCATTAGGCCTTCACTGTAAGATTTTTTAATGAATTATTTCCCATGTTGATTCATGAGAGGGTAGGTTGGTGGTGGTGGTGGCCAGAGTAGTTGAAGTGGTTGCATTTCTATAAGTAGTGGATTAGAGGAATTTGGTAATTTTGGTTCATCATGTTGGTTGGGAAAATATGTGGTATCATTTCCCTAAATTTTAATTCTTTTGCTCTTAATTACCCTTAGATGCAATTTTTTTAATCTAGTGGGCTGAATTTTTCTTGTTTTCATGGTTTTTAAATTGTGATTTTCAAGTTAACTATTGGAGCAAAAGTTGTTTTGTAGTTTTAGCTTGTGGATTGTTTATTAGGATATAATAATTGATGTTTTTGAGTGGAGATGGGGTGGGGTTGTGTATTGTTGTAGCAAGTTGGTAGTGGTGGTGGTGTATTTCTCTTATTTGTTGGTAACTTCTACTTAAGGCCAATTTATGGAAGTATGCCATCCTTTGGAAGATGTAACACTATTTGTGGTCTCTATTGGAGGCTAAATATGCAAGGCCACCATCTTGCGATCCATTTAAATTTTTAAGGGAACTTATTAGTCTAATATATTAGAATATGGGGTTGAGTTACTCCCTTATGCTATGTAATGTAGTATGGTCTTTTAATTGGGCGAGGTTGTAATAGATACCCTCATTTGAGGTATAGGAACAAACATGTACAAAATAACTATATTTAAAAATATGCTTTTCAGTAATAAGATGTCAAATGCAATTTCCATTTGAACAATTGAAAAAAAAACATGAATTTGAGCAAAATATACTAGTTCAACATACAAGTTGTGGAAATAAAACTTTACTGACACATCTAGAACTTAGGAGAAAAGCCAACTTTGATGAAAATGATGCCAAAATGTTTGCTTGTATAATTCAGTTTCTACCTTAGAGGCATAGATTTAACTCTAGAGTGAGGTAAAGAATGTTTATGTGAGGTGGACGTGATCTCATCATATACCTTCCTTTCCTTTTCCACTGGAAAATAGATAAATGTGATGATGTGGAATCCATGCAAACTTCAAAATTTCTATCAGACATCATTGCCCAGACAGTGGGCAAGTCAATCGCTGTTGAGGTCCGTATTCACCAAACTGTTCTCGTTTACTCTCACGTAGACAAACTAATTGAATTATGTATCAGCTGGGCATGTCGGCTTAAAGACATTGAAGTATTTGTTGCAACCAATAATGTCCACAAAAATTGTTCACCAACAGGGAAATTTATGGATCCATGCACATAATTCCTATTGAATGGATAGGTAATCGCTTCTTCATGTCCAAATCTGGGTTCCAATCTTTAGGGTTACCCTACCTCTCAACAAGGTCTTTTTCTTTCTTCTACTAGCTCACAACCAGTGAGAGTGGTGTCTTCTCTTTCCTTAGGCCATCTTATAGTCAAGAATCTAAGAACTCCTTGGCAAAGAGAAGGCAACTGTTAGGTGATGAAACTTGTCATTATTATTGGGGGACCGCCCATGAAAAGGAAGAAATATAGTGAAAAAACTTACTACACTAATCTATGAGGAGAGAATTGCAAAGAAACTATTATAAAAGATTATTATAGAAAATAAATAACATGATAATATACAATCACATAGGAAAAACATATATCCTAGGAAAACCCTTTGAAGAAAAATCAATAGTGAAGCCGTTTCAATATAGTATTTATTAAATTAACATGGTTACATTATATGCTCTCTATAGTATCCTATCTCCTACTCGTGCACCAATAACATTTGAAGATATTTCAACAAAATAATATTTATGTAAATACAAGGTGTCTTGATACCTCCATCTCATGAAAAATAAATAGAGTGAGCCCAAATGAAAAACCACAAATGGTTTTACCCGAACTATGAGCCAAGATTTCCTAATTAAAAATATGTCACCCAAATCTAGACACAAAATCTAATGCCCCCTCCACAATGGATCAACATACTAAAACCAAGATGTAATTATCTTACAAAATCCATAAGAACATCTCGCTGGCCTTGGGTGCTCTACTTTGGACTCATTGTCTCACCTCAAAGATGTTCAATGACATGTCATTCTAATGCATCATAAGTTAACTATTCAAACAATTCATAGTCCACTATCTAATCTCCCCCAAGTATATGTTAAATATGTCATAAAATCCTCTTACATACAACAATGTCTTACATGCTCTTACACATCTTATATAACATTAAATTACAAACATCATAATACAAATTACTCGAAGTAAAGTGCCACCTCAAGGGGAATGCCCTTGACTCTTGTTAAAAGGTAGAGTATTATGTTTACCTGGGAGGCATCCTTTATAGGTTTCTAAATTGTTTTCAATTTATGGATCCAATTACAAGATTAAAACAAAACATTCATTTATGCTCCTAATATTTAGATGTCTTAATCTTTCATTCCATAATTATGTTTCAATCATTACTTGAATAGATAAGTAACTTTATTTCATATTATTAAAAATAAAGAGACCATATTTTTGAATACTTTAAGCAATAACTTTACTTTGATCTTCGATGTATCATTTATCATTTGTAAGAGAAAATTTGATTTAATTATCTTTAGAAAGTTGAGAACATGATATTTTTTTCTTAAATTTTGAATAAATAGTGCATCTCCAATAGTTTCATTAAATTTTTAAATTTTTTCGATTTCTTCACCTTTTATTACTAAATTATCTCCTATTTTTTTTTCATTATATGGTTTAATATTAAATAAAATAGGGGAAATGAATATAAATTGCTACCTTATGCTACGACTACCTAATGCTTAAGACTATAATTGTCAACTATTAAAACTATAGTGTCCAAACCTAGCTAATTCCTTCGAAGTATGAAACCAAACATGAAGTTGCAAAATTCAATTCAAACTATAGAATTCAATTCATAAATTACAACACATGCATATAACTGAAAACTACTAATTGAATTCAACAATGCATTATGTAATCTAACAATAGAAACTGTCAAAGTGGGTTAGCAGTATGTCAAGTGGCCCTTGCTTGAGTTGCTGCTTGCACACAAGTTTTCAAAAACTCTCTTACTCAACAAATCATGATATCAAACCAATTTCCTTTATTTCATTCTAACACTGAACTCTTAGGGTAAGTGCACAAAGTTGAGTCCACGAAACGTGGAAGTTTTTGCCTTAACCAAAAAATTGAAATCGGCTTTGAGGAAATGAGATCTCTATTTTTAAAAATCGGGATCCCATTTAGCTTTGGGATCCAAAGCCTGACATGGAACGGGATCCCGTTTCCCATAGGATCCTAAACCAATAGAAAAGGCACAGGATCCCGATTTCCATGAAATAGGATCCCGATTACTACGAAACGGGATCCCGATTTCTACAAATCAGGATCCCATTTGGTAGAAATCGGGATCCCGTTTTATATTGCTATTTATTTTAAAAAAATAGAGTTCACTGCACAGTGGACGGGACCCCAAGTACTGGCAACAACGACCCCCACAATCAGCTACAGGTACCCGCCTACATCCCATTTTTTTGCATTTTTCTATTTTGAATTGAAATTTTGAAGAAAATAAGTGAATTTAGCATGTTTTTTAAAATTTATTTCATGTTTTGAGCATTTTTTTAACTGTTATAGTAGAAATGAATAATTGTAAAAATAGACGAAAAAAATGCAATGAAACCTGAAGGTTTTTTAATAAAAATGAAAAAATGAACCTTGAATTGTGTTTTACAAACAAAATTTAACTTTTGAAACCTAAATTGTTCGATTAAACCAAAAAAATTGAAAACCCTAATTTGCATTTCAAAACCCTAGAAATTGAAATGAAATAAAAACATTGCATTTACAAACCCTAATCAAGCTTTTTGAAACCTTGAATTCAAATCAAACAAAAAAAATTGAATTTGAAAACCCTAGTTTGAATTGAAACAAAAAAAATGCATTAAAAACCCTAATTGTTTAGAAATTGAAACCCTAAATTGAATTAGAACAATTTTTTTTGTTAAAACCCTAAATTGAAATCGAACAAATCATTTTGATTTTTAAAACTAGGTAATTTCGAGCTCAAAAAAATTCATTTGCATTCCTTAAATGTTTTAAATTTTATTTGCTTTATATGGAAAAAACAATATATATTAAACTTTAGTTTCAATGTTAACTTATAATTAGATTAGAAAACAATATGTTAAAGAATAGTTAAAATTCATAAAGTTTATCTTGATGTTTTTTTGCAAATTTAGTTAGCAAATTCGTAAATCTAAGCGCGTACAATCAATTCCAATTGGCACTAACTTGCAAGTCTAAATTATGCCAAGGGCCACCCAAACTTCACCCTAAGTTTGCTAAACCCTAGACCCTAAACTGTAAAATCTAAAACCTCAACACTAAAGCATTTGAATTTTGTCTTAGGACCTTAAAATGAAATTTGGTTGCCTTAAAAAACCCTCTATTGTCACCATTTAGTAGAGCTTTTTGTAATGTTTTCACTTATTTGAACACATAATATAAAACCTTTTGGTTTCTACAAGTTTATGAAGAGTGGATGATCACTCTCTATGACAATTAGACATGATCATTAGGGTTCTAAATCATTGGAAGAAAACTGAGAGCGTGAGTGAGAGTGCTATGGGTAAAGTTTCTTTCATTGGACATACCTAAAATTATGTAGGTTCAATGTCAAGAATGGGGCTATTTGGTAGATTTATGAAAACTATTTTGAATATCTAGAATGACATAAAAGTATAATTATAGCAATTCAAATTGGAAACACTTGGGTACATATATATCATATGAAATTTAAATCTAGTAAGGTGTGTATTATATAGGAGAGTTGATAATACATGGAAAGAGGTTTGTATGGGAATACATGTATTAAGAAACACATACCACATGACCTCTATAGGATTTTTAAGATGTGATCCTAGATAATAATCCACCCATCCTCAACCATAATGGATTCTTTAGCAATTAAGAGAGATTCAATAACCATAAAATTAACTATATTTTGATACTATATAGATTTATGTAGAAGGATAGAAATGCATCAATAAGGAGACCAAGATGGAACCATTTAACACCTACAAGGTACACCTATTACATGGGAAAGGGAGGAGGTACAAGATGATAGGTTGGAGGAACTACATGCTATTATTACAATTTACAGATAAGAGGATGATTCATATAAAAGAAATATAATTAAATATTTATATTATTTAATATATTATATTTAATATAATATATTAAATAATATAAATATTTAATATCATAAAATATAATATAAGATTACAATTAAGGATAGGTAATGTTACAATTTACTTGGGGGTTTTAATGAGGATTAGGCTTAAGATTCAATTAGGTTTGTAGTAAATAGTTAGGTTACAATTAGGAATATATAATAAATATTAATATAATTATAATACAAATATAAATTAATTTAAATATATATATAATATAGGAATACATTTAAGATTAGGTAAAGGTTATAATTTAATTAAGTTTCAATTAGGTTTACAATTCAATTAGGATATGGTTAGGGGTGGGGATCATTTAGCATTCTATTATGGTTAGAGTATGGGTTACATTTAAGATTATTGTTATTTTTGTGATATGTATAGATTGATTCATTTTTAACATGATACTTTTTTATTAGAGGGGTAAACACTTTTGACCCAGAGCTAGATGGAACCAATGATGCTATAGTATGACTAAATTTGGACCTCACTAGACATCTAGATCCCCTTAAGCCATCCTATCACCTTAAATCGAATCGATTTCTTTAAGGGTCCCAATATGACAAATTTCTTAAGGATCAAAGAAGTTCTTAAAATTTGGTGAAGCTGCCCAAGGCAACCAAATTTAACAATAATAAGATCGTGCAATATTATAATATGAATGAGATTTCATGATCTAGGTTGGTCAGTTGAGAAGAGTAGATCTCAATCAACTATTCCACAAGAAAATGTTCTTCAGTAACTTGCAAGTTCATTAAATATTCCAAGGGGCACCAAAACTTTACCCTAAGTTTTGTAAACCCTAAACCCTGAACTCTAAAATCTAAACCCTAAACACTAAACCATTCATTTTGTCCTACCAACACCTTAAAGTGAAATTTGGTTGTCTTAGGAAAATCCACCATATTTCATTCCCTTATGCCATGTAATTTTGTCCTAGGATCTTACTACATGTACATCCCCTTAAGTTATCCTATTACCCTAAACCTTGAACTCTAAAGTCTAAACCCTAAACCCTAAAGCCATCATTTTTTCTTTAAAGGCTCTTAATGAAATTTGGTTGCCTTGGGAAACTTCACCAAATCTTATTCACTTGAGCCATGTCATTTTCTCCTAGGACCTCACTAGACATAAATGCCCTTAAGCCATCCTGTCACCCTAAATCGTAATTCGATTTCTTAAGGGGATCAAAGAAGTTCTTAAAATTTGGTGATCAAAGTTGCCATGATGATCTAGGTTGGTCAATTGAAACAAGAGTAGATCTCAATCAACTATTCCACAAGAAAATGTTCTTCACTAACTTGCAAGTTCATTAAGTATTCCAAATTCTAAACCCTAAACACTAAACCATTCATTTTGTCCTACCCAGGATCTTAAAGTGAAATTTGGTTGTCTTAGGAAAATCCACCAAATTTCATTCCCTTATGCCATGTAATTTTGTCCTAGGATCTTAATACATATATCCCCTTAAGTTATTCTATTACCCTAAACCCTAAACTCTAAAGTATAAACCCTAAAACCTAAAGCCATCATTTTTTCTTAGGCTCTTAATGAAATTTGGTTGCCTTAGGCAACTCCACCAAATTTCATTCCCTTATGCCACGTAATTTTTTCCTAGGATCTTACTACATACATACCCTTAAGTTATCCCATTACCCTAAACCCTAAACTCTAAAGTCTAAACCCCTAAACCCTAAAGCCATCATTTTTTCTAGGCTCTTAATGAAATTTGGTTGCCTTTTAGGCAACTCCACCAAATTTCATTCCCTATGCCATGTACTTTTTCCTAGGATCTTAGTACATGTAGATCCCCTTAAGCTATCCTATTACCCTAAACCCTAAACTCTAAAGTCTAAAACCTAAACCCTAAAGCCATCATTTTTTCTTTAAAGGCTCTTGATGAAATTTGGTTGCCTTGGGAAACTTCACCAAATTTTATTCACTTGAGCCATGCCATTTCTCCTAGGACCTCACTAGATTTAGATCTCTTACTATCCTGTCACCCTAAATCATAATTCAATTTTCTTAAGGGGTTCCAATATGACATTTATTAAGGGGATCAAAGAAGTTCTTAAAATTTGGTGATCAAAGTTGCCCAAGGCCCAACCAAATTTAACAATAATAAGATCCCGCAAGATTATACAATATCAATAGTTAATTGTATTTTCATTCAAGTAACATGTGCCTTAGACATATAAATGAGGCTTACATATAATTTTATCATTTGTATTCAATTATTTAAGGCCATTTATATTGAATGTTTTAAAGGTATTTCCTGGAACATGTATTTTCTCCATATCTTGAAATTACAACGGTGTTCACTCATATTTCCTAAAGATCAAATGAAACCATTCAATAATATTTGCAATCCACCCCACGCCATCCATATCTCCAACACCTCACCTCCACCTCCACCACCAAATCAATGAACATGCTCGCCAGTAGCTAATAAATCACGTCGTATAGAACCATCCAAGATCAAATCAACACATTATTCAAAATGAAGAATGTGTCGCACCTCCAGTGAGGATGTTTGCATCTAGGATGCAAACCCTTGTTGATGCTGTCAGGGCTATGGATGGGATCGTAGATGAGCATCGATAATGGATAGAGGAGAGGAGAACTCCTGATTTTGAAAAAGGAAAACAAAGAAAATGAAGATCTATGCAGAGACGTACCATAATAGTTTTCGCAAATTAAAACAATGATCTTAATAGTTATGACCCTATAAATCTCTGGTGAGCTTATGGATATTTCAGGTGATGAATTTATAACTTGGTTCCAAATGGATATTTTAGTGAAGAATTTTATGGATTTTGGTTCTAGATGGATATTTTATTTACGGATTTATGAATTTGGTGGAATTTATGAACTTATAATAAATAGTATATAATAGTATATATTTTATGACTATCTACTAGATCATGATTTCTCCTGCTGAAAAATTGTAATATATATGTGTGTGTGTGTGTGTTAGACATAAAATGAGCTTTTGTGAATGTTTCAAGTTTATTGTTTAGTATGTATGTGCATGTATTAAAAATTTGCATATATAGTTCCTAAAATTTGAAATTTGTATGTATGTACATAGTTTAGTTTAATGATTTGTACGCATGAAAATTATGCATCATATTTTTTAATTTTAAATGTACATGTACATACATTTAATTTTGAATTTGTTATGGACATGCTCTTGAGTTGAACAATCAATGTATATATATGTGCATTTCAATTAAATATATGATCTCAATATATATGTTGCTCATCCTATTTAAAATAAATATATGATCTTCATATATGTATGCACATGGACTATTTTGTATGATTTAATGCAGGTGCACATTTATATCAAGCATATCATGGATGATTTTAACATTGATGATATCATCAATCCACCACCTCAGCCACAACCACATCCACCTACTCTCTCCACCTCCACCTCCACCTCCCCACTCTCCCCCTCCCACCTCTACCTAATATGCCACATAGCCAACACCTATCATATACATGACTCCAGGCTCACTTGAGAGCACGAATAAATGATCAAGTTGCATCCTTACAAAATCAAATCAATGCTATGCAGAGTCAAGCATTGATTCCTCCACATGTGAGACGTTTTGCATCTGCAATGCAAAACGTTGTTGATTGCATCAGGATGATCGATTCTCGATCTTAATAGGCACGACGAGACATAACAATGAGACAATTTTATTCTCGATGGTCTTCTTACAAACAAATAATAGACCTTAAAATAATGAAAGCCCATTCTCCAGCTCCCTCACTTTGACCCCTTTACTCGATAACCCATTCCACCCAACAAATCTAGAATATCCATGAGGTGGTGCATACATCTGCAGATGAGTGCACATTTTTGGGATCGATGGTATATGGTTTTTGATAGTCCCCCACATGCTAATTGGGAGTGCCCATTGTATTTTTTGAGAAAACTGTATGTAGAGTTTGTTTTGGGGCAAAAGCCCAATTATTTTGATTTTAGATCATTTCAGGGTGTTGGTGGTGGCACGCCACAACAAAGATTAGGGGAAAGGGTTGATCCCCGATGCCTAGTGCATGCGCAACCCCTTGTTGCTCCTTGTCCTCACATTCCTACACCTGTACATCATCAAGATCTGGTCTCAACATTAGTTTCCCTTAGTACGCTCATAGGAGACCTTGATCAACACGCTTCTGCGATAGCGAGTGGGGAGCATAGAGACGATGACAATGATGGAGGAGTTTTTTATGGAGTTGGTCTGAGGACCGCTCCAGGAGTGTCGAGGCCCGTCCCCCATATATGTACTAGTTGTCATCAAGTATGTTATGGACCTGATCAGGCCACACCTAGTTCAGGTGGACGGGGAGATTCTGGTGGTTCATCTGGTTGCATCAGTTCATTTGTAGAGTTCCTCATAGCAGAACATCACCTTGAGGACACTACGACATAGGTATAAATATGCATCTAGATGTACATTCATTTTATAAGAATTTTGATGGTTGTATATATCAAAGAAAAGTTTGCAATACATTTTAACAATCAAATTGTTTGGTGTACAGATGACACTAACGATGCAAGGGCAATCATCTGTTCCACGAGTACATAAATCGACAGCGGTCATACTCGGCAACCCTTATGGGGTATTTTTGATTTCAATTTTTAAAATTATATATGAAATCATAAATTATTTAACTTGAGTTTTAAATTTATAATTGAATCACATATATGTTTCAAATATTTATGTTGGTTTAGGTGAGTCAATCGACATCCACGTCGATTCCTCCTGAGGGATTGTCAAGCACTCCTCCACTATCGAGCGTCATAGATTAGGGGAAGGTACATTCATATTGTATTGTAAATTTGTTCAAAGTTTACATTAGTATAGTTACAATTTTATGAGTTTTGAATTCACTAGATATATGAAACGCATGCATGTACAATTGTAAATATTATAAGCGTTAAATGTCTATGTACATGTATGTCTAGGTTGATACCACAATAAGAATGGGAATTGGGCAAACATTTGATGTTGCAGTTACTCGTGAGGCCACTGATTTCCAGGTTGTTTACAAAAAATTCTACACAAAATGTGCAAACTTGAATATATATTTATATATATATATTAACCTAATTCAATTGTACATGCTTTAATTTTGATCTTGTAGGACTTTGTTAGTGCAACTTTCAGTCTTGACCCAGACATAGTTACACCACCAGGAGGACATGTAGAGCAGGTTCCAAATCAAATGGTAATTTAATTTTTTTATTATATTTAAAGTCAATTATAAATTTTAAATTTAATATATACATAATATGAGATTTTTACATAATCTTTTTCTTTTATAGCATGACACATCTTGTAGTTGAGCATGTACAGACAGGTCCTAGAGAAGAGCCTAGTGCACAACCTCAGAATACGGTACAATTAAAATATGATATATTATAAATTAAATTGAATTAAAAAAATTTAATTGTAGAGTTGTACATCTAATTTCGAATTTCTTTGCCTTGTTTATGTAGATTGATTTAGAGAATTTAGAGGTTGCTTCAGGTGCACCAGAGCATCCAGACGTAGATATGATGGTAATTTAATTTTATGATGGATTATAAATTAAATTGTCATTAAATCATTTTTTGTTGTCTTAAATCTAATTTCATTTTTTCTCCTATACAGAGTGTTTTAGGTCATCCACATAGTCTGCATGGTGTGAAGAGATCTCTTGATTATAGAGACAGTACATGACCTAGAAACATGTGATTTTATGTGTTATATTTGTTTATTTCATGGACTATATTTCTTGTTTCTCATGTACTCTGTTGGACTTTATTTCATGCGCTTAATATATTGGTTTCATGCACTCAATATATTGTAAATAATGGACTTTATTATTGTTCAATTTTAATTTACACATGTACATTTATGCATTTTATGTTCATAGTCAAGACATTAATATGGGACATTAATGTGAAATTAAATATAAATATGAAATTAAAGTTGAAATTAATAGGACATTTTAATATTTATACTTTACAAATTTAGTGATCTCATACATGATATACATGATATGTACATTCAATAATTAGAGATAATTAGTCAATGAACTTATTCAATTCAAGTCAATCAATAATTAGTCAATAAATCATAATTTACAAACAAAAGCAATCTATTTATATACGGAAAAGGATAAAATTTTAGAAATAAACAATATATGAAGATTAGAATAAAAGCATTAAAAATACTATAAATAATGGTTCATCCTAGCACTAATTTATAAGTTGTCAAAACAAATAATGGCGTCTTAGGGGTGTCTAAAGGGTCATAATAGAAATACGAAGGGATTTCTTAAGAGGGTTATAATGCGATCTTAAGGGATAATACAAGGGTCATAATAGAATGTGTTAATTAAAGGGGATGTCTCAAAGGGGTCTTAAGGGGATGTCTAAAGGGTCATAATAGAACGTCTTAAGGGGATGTCTTAAGGGGTCTTAAGGGGATGTCTAAAGGGGTCATAATAGAACATGTTAATTAAGGGGATGTCTAAAAGGGTCATAATAGAACGCCTTAAGGGGATGTCTTAAAGGGTTATAATATGTCTTAAGGGGATGTCTAAAGGGGATTATATCGTCTTAAGGATATAATTGATTTAACAATAATACATGCATGATATTTAGTGATTATATAATTAGACATAAAGTTTCAAAGTAGGAAAACATGCACATTTAACAAACAAAATATATAGAATATTGATTTGATACATAGAAGTACATAGAGTATGTTTAATTTTGTAAGTATGTATGTACATATATGTCTCAAAACAATGTTTACAAAATTTGGATATGCCATCTCAAGAACATCTCAAACTCATGGCTAGAATGTAGTAGGTCTTCACACACCGATATCAAAAGGTACAAACAATATCGATGAAATCATCAAAACATACATATTTTTAATTTATATAAACTATCTATGTAGAACTCCAAGTACACGCATTTAAAGGTATTCCACACATGTTTGTGGTTGAATCGAGGCATCCTCCTTTTTGTTTCAAAGTATGAGATCAATGCAATGATGGCTTTAGGATACAAAATGACAAAAAAATCAATTTTAACTATTAATGTCCAAGCAATATCAATATGTAATCAAAACATGTATTTAAATATAATTTAAATAATAATTACCTATTTTACCAAGTATTCCATGTTGTCTAGGTTGAATCTTGCATGGACCTAGATCCTTTTTGTGTGTGCCTTAGGATATATAAAGGACAATTTAAATCAATTTCAACTAATAACACTTGACCAATGTCGAAACATGTATTTAATGTATTTAAAAGGACAAAATAAAACTAAAACTATATTTACCTATATTTACTTATTCCATTGTACCATCTGCATCCTCTCTCTTTTGCAATGCATCTATGATTTCCTCATGCTCTTCCATAGAAATTGACCATAGCAATTTTTTTGAAGGTCTTCCACGATACTGCTCTAGTTTTATATTTGTTGCCACCACCAAATGTGAATAATGCATAATCTTTTTATGTGTTTCATAGTCTTCGAATGCCGGTAGACCATTATTTCTTCTCAAGTATTTTCATAGCCAAGTGCCAACAACCACCACCGATCCTATTGGAAAACATGTTCAAAAACCATCATCAAGTAAGTTCTCAAAATCTTCAAAACTATGAGATATAATAATGGTTTGAGATGTAGGGATGTTATCTCTATAGCATCTTACTCAAATCCTCCCAAAATTTGAAACAAATTTTAATTTTAAAATGATGTGAAGAAATTTGGGTGGTGATGAGGGTATGAAAGCTATATTATGTGTAACACCGAGAAACATAAATTATTGTTTATTCTAATGTGAATTGTAGGATTTTTTCATCCTTAGTCAGTATTTAAGAAGAGGAAGACACTATAACTTTGGTCACTAATATTGATTTGGATATCTATTAAGATTCATGCTCCTTAGTCCCTCTCTTCCATAATATAGTCAAACACTCATAGATGGAAAGCAAGGCGTATGATGAGGGCAGATTTTTTATTGGGTGGAGGCCCTGTGATATTGAGTAGTATGGAATAGGACACCTATGAATATGGATGAAGTAATGTGTCTAGGCATGTGTTCCATAATGACTTGTTGGTTGCAATTTGTTTTTGTTACTAATGATAGTTTTCTTGAAATTTTTAATTAGGGGATAAATTTATTAGGCCTCCATTGTAAGATTTTTTAATGAATTATTTCCCATGTTGTTGATTCATGAGAGGGTAGGTTGGTGGTGGTGGTGGCCATAGTAGTTGAAGTGGTTGCATTTTTCTAAGTAGTGCGTTAGAGGAATTTGATATTTTTGGTTCATCATGTTGGTTGGGAAAATATGTGGTATCATTTCCCTAAATTTTAATTCTTTTGCTCTTAATTACCCTTAGTTACAATTTTTTTAATCTAGTGGGTTGAATTTTTCTTGTTTTCATGGTTTTTAAATTGTGATTTTCAAGTTACCTAGTGGAGCAAAAGTTGTTTTGTAGTTTTAGCTTGTGGATTGTTTATTAGGATATAATAATTGATGTTTTTGAGAGGAGGTGGAGTGGGGTTGTGTATTGTTGTAGCAAATTGGTAGTGGTGGTGGTGTATTTCTCTTATTTGTTGGTAACTTCTACTTAAGGCCAATTTATGGAAGTATGCCATCCTTTGGAAGATGTAACACTTTTTGTGGTCTCTATTGGAGGCTAAATATGCAAGGCCACCATCTTGCGATCCATTTAAATTTTTAAGGGAACTTATTAGTCTAATATATTAGAATATGGGGTTGAGTTACTCCCTTATGCTATGTAATGTAGTATGGTCTTTTAATTGGGCGAGGTTGTAATAGATACCCTCATTTGAGGTATAGGAACAAACATGTACAAAATAACTATATTTAAAAATATGCTTTTCAGTAATAAGATGTCAAATGCAATTTCCATTTGAACAATTGAAAAAAAAACATGAATTTGAGCAAAATATACTAGTTCAACATACAAGTTGTGGAAATAAAACTTTACTGACACATCTAGAACTTAGGAGAAAAGCCAACTTTGATGAAAATGATGCCAAAATGTTTGCTTGTATAATTCAGTTTCTACCATAGAGGCATAGATTTAACTCTAGAGTGTGGTAAAGAATGTTTATGTGAGGTGGACGTGATCTCATCATATACCTTCCTTTCCTTTTCCACTGGAAAATAGATAAATGTGATGATGTGGAATCCATGCAAACTCCAAAATTTCTATCAGACATCATTGCCCAGACAGTGGGCAAGTCAATCGCTGTTGAGGTCCGTATTCACCAAACTGTTCTCGTTTACTCTCACGTAGACAAACTAATTGAATTATGTATCAGCTGGGCATGTCGGCTTAAAGACATTGAAGTATTTGTTGCAACCAATAATGTCCACAAAAATTGTTCACCAACAGGGAAATTTATGGATCCATGCACATAATTCCTATTGAATGGATAGGTAATCGCTTCTTCATGTCCAAATCTGGGTTCCAATCTTTAGGGTTACCCTACCTCTCAACAAGGTCTTTTTCTTTCTTCTACTAGCTCACAACCAGTGAGAGTGGTGTCTTCTCTTTCCTTAGGCCATCTTATAGTCAAGAATCTAAGAACTCCTTGGCAAAGAGAAAGGCAACTGTTAGGTGATGAAACTTGTCATTATTATTGGGGGACCGCCCATGAAAAGGAAGAAATATAGTGAAAAAACTTACTACACTAATCTATGAGGAGAGAATTGCAAAAAAACTATTATAAAAGATAATTATAGAAAATAAATAACACGATAATATACAATCACATAGAAAAAATATATATCCTAGGAAAATCCTTTGAAGAAAAATCAATAGTGAAGCTGTTTCAATATAGTATTTATTAAATCAACATGGTTACATTGTATGCTCTCTAGAGTATCCTATCTCCTACTCATGCACTAATAACGTTTGAAGATATTTCAACAAAATAATATTTATGTAAATACAAGATGTCTTGATACCTCCATCTCATGAAAAATAAATAGAGTGAGCCCAAATGAAAAACGAAAAAAGGTTTTACCTGAACTATGAGCCAAGTTTTCCTAATTAAAAATATGTCACCCAAATCTAGACACAAAATCTAATGCCCGCTCCATAATGGATCAACATACTAAAACCAAGATGTAATTATCTTACAAAATCCATTAGAACATCTCACTGACCTTGGGTGCTCTACTTTGGACTCATTGTCTCACCTCAAAGATGTTCAATGGCATGTCATTCTAATGCATCATAAGTTAACTATTCAAACAATTCATACTCCACTATCTAATCTCCCCCAAGTATATGTTAAACATGTCATAGAATCCTCTTACATACAACAATGTCATACATGCTCTTACACATCTTATACAACATTAAATTACAAACATCATAATACAAATTACTCAACGTAAAGTGTCACCTCAAGGGGAATGCCCTTGACTCTTGTTAAAAGGTAGAGTATTATGTTTACCTGGGAGGCATGCTTTATAGGTTTCTAATTTGTTTCCAATTTATGGATCTAATTACAAGATTAAAACAAAACATTCATTTATGCTCCTAATATTTATATGTCTTAATCTTTCATTCCATAATTATGTTTCAATCATTACTTGAATAGATAAGTAACTTTATTTCATATTATTAAAAATAAAGAGACCATATTTTTGAATACCTTAAGCAATAACTTTACTTTGATCTTCGATGTATCATTTATCTTTTGTAAGAGAAAATTTGATTTAATTATCTTTAGAAAGTTGAGAACACGATATTTTTTTTCTTAAATTTTGAACAAATAGTGCATCTCCAATAGTTTCATTAAATTTTAATTTTTTTCTTCCATTTCTTCACCTTTTATTACTAAATTATCTCCTATTTTTTTTTTCATTATATGGTTTAATATTAGATAAAATAAGGGAAATGAATATAAACTGCTACCTTATGTTACGACTACCTAATGCTTAAGACTATAACTGTCAACTATTAAAACTATAGTGTCCAAACCTAGCTAATTCCTTCGAAGTATGAAACCAAACATGAAGTTGCAAAATTCAATTCAAACTATAGAATTCAATTCATAAATTACAACACATGCATATAAATGAAAACTACTAATTGAATTCAACAATGCATTATGTAATCTAACAATAAAAACTGTCAAAGTGGGTTAGCAGTACGTCAAGTGGCCCTTGCTTGAGTTGCTGCTTGCACACAAGTTTTGAAAAACTCTCTTACTCAACAAATCATGATATCAATCCAATTTCCTTTATTTCATTCTAACACTGAACTCTTAGGGTAAGTGCACAAAGTTGAGTCCACAAAACGTGGAAGTTTTTGCCTTAACCAAAAAATTGAAATCAACTTTGAGGAAACAGGATCTCGATTTTTAAAAATCGGGATCCCGTTTAGCTTTGGGATCCCAAGCCTGATACAGAATGAGATCCTGTTTCCCATAGGATCCTGAACTAATGGAAAAGGCATGGGATCTCGATTTCCATGAAACGGGATCCTTATTACTATGAAACGGGATCCCGATTTCTACAAATCGGGATCTCGTTTGGTAGAAATTGGGATCCTATTTTATATTGCTATTTTTTTTTAAATAGAGTTCATTGCACAGCGGACGGGACCCCAAGTACTGGCGACATCGACCCCCACAATCAGCTATAGGTACCGGCCTACATCCCATTTTTTTGCATTTTTCTATTTTGAATTGAAATTTTGAAGAAAAAAAGTGAATTTAACATGTTTTTTTTAATTTATTTCATGTTTTGAGCATTTTTCTAACTGATATAGTAGAAATGAATAATTGTAAAAATAGACGAAAAAAATGCAATGAAACCTGAAGGTTTTTTAATAAAAATGAAAAAATGAACCTTGAATTGTGTTTTACAAACAAATTTAACTTTTGAAGCCTAAATTGTTCGATTAAACAAAAAAATTTGAAAGCCCCTAATTGAAACAAAACAAAATTGCATTCAAAACCCTAGATAGAAATGAAGCCAAAACTTGGTACTGTTGAAGCCCTAATCAAGCTTTTTTGGAAACCCTAAATTCAAATCAAGCGAAAAAATTGAATTTGAAAACCCTAGTTTGAATTGAAACGAAAAAATTGCATTAAAAACCCTAATTGTTTATAAATTGAAACCCTAAATTGAATTGGATTTTTTTTTGTTAAAACCCTAAATTGAAATTGAACAAATCATTTTGATTTTGAAAACTAGGTAATTTCGAGCTCAAAAAAATTCATTTGCATTGCTTAAATGTCTTAAATTTTATTTGCTTTATATGGAAAAAATGATATATATTAAACTTTAGTTTCAATGTTAAATTATAATTAGATTAGAAAACAATATGTTAAAGAATAGTTAAAATTCATAAAGTTTATCTTGATGTTTGTTTGCAAATTTAATTAGCAAATTCGTAAATCTAAGCGCGTACAATCAATTCCAATTGGCACTAACTTGCAAGTCTAAATTATGCCAAGGGCCACCCAAACTTCACCCTAAGTTTGCTAAACCCTAGACCCTAAACTGTAAAATCTAAACCCTCAACACTAAAACATTTGAATTTTGTCTTAGGACCTTAAAATGAAATTTGATTGCCTTAAAAAACCCTCTATTGTCACCATTTAGTAGAGCTTTTTGTAATGTTTTCACTTATTTGAACACATAATATAAAACTTTTTGGTTTTTACAAGTTTATGAAGAGTGGATGATCACTCTCTATGACAATTAGACATGATCATTAGGGTTCTAATCATTGGAAGAAAACTAAGAGCGTGAGTGAGAGTGCTATGGGTAAAGTTTCTTTCATTGGACATACCTAAAATTATGTAGGTTCAATGTCAAGAATGGGTCTATTTGGTAGATTTATGAAAACTATTTTGAATATCTAGAATGCCATAAAAGTATAATTATAGCAATTCCAATTGGAAACACTTGGGTGCATATATATCATATGAAATTTAAATCTAGTAAGGTATTATGCATTATATAGAAGAGTTGATAATACATGGAAAGAGGTTTGTGTGGAATATGTATTAAGAAACACATACATGACCTCTATAGGATTTTTAGAGATGTGGTCTGCAAGGCCAACCAATGCATCATGGCCATATTGATTTAAATTGAGAGGATTGATAACCATAAAATTACCTATATTTTGATACTATATATATTTATGTGGAAGGATATAAATGCATCAATAAGGAGACCAAGATGGAACCATTTAAAACCTAGAAGGTACACCTATTACATGGGAAAGGGAGGAGGTACATGATGATAGGTTGGAGGAACTACATGCTATTATTACAATTTAGAGATAGGAGGATGGGATTCATATAAAAATATAATTAAATATTTATATTATTAATATA